>CAKNYM010047830.1:163535-185053 GCA_932195095.1 Andricus curvator
AATTTTCAACCAAGAAAATTAATTTTCTACTCGAAATAACGAGTTTTGGACAAAATACATAAATTTTTAACCAAATAAATCACTTTTCAACATAAAGATTAACTTTCTACTAAAAAAGACAAATTTTTAACAAATTACATAAATTTTCAACCAAAAAGATGAATATTTAACCAAGAAGATTAATTTTCTACGACAAAGTACGAGTTTTTTCATCAAAACACATACATTTTTAACCAAATAGATGAATTTTCAACCAAGAAGATTAATTTCACTGGTCAACAAAATGTGACCTATGTGCTCATGGAATTAGATATGTCATTTCCGGAGTAGTTTTTTTGTGCTGAATCCGAATCTAATTTTTTGAAAATTGGTCTTTTTCAGTAGAAAGTTAATCTTTATGTTGAAAATTGATTTATTTGGTTAAAAATTTATGTGTTTTGTACAAAACTCGTTATTTCGAGTAGAAAATTAATTTTCTTGGTTGAAAATTCATCTTTTTGGTTGAAAATTTATGTAATTTGTTGTAAATTCTTCATTTTAATAGAAAAATAATCTTCATGGTTAAATATTCATGTTTTTGGTCGAAAATTTCTGCAATTTGTTGTAAATTCTTAATTTCAATAGAAAATTAATCTTCTTGGTTGAAAATTCATCTTTTAGGTTGAAAATTTATGTAATTGGTTGAAAATTCGTGTTTTGTGGTAGAAAATTAATCTTCTTGGTTAAAAATTCAACTATTTGGTTGAAAGTTGATGTAGTTTTTTGCATATTCACCTTTTTTGGTAGAAAATTCATCTTCTTGGTTAAATATTCATCTTTTCGGCTGAATATTTATGTAATTTGTTGCAAATTCGTATTTTGTGGTAGAAAATTAATCTTCTTGTTTAAATATTCATCTTTTTGGTTGAAAATTCATCTTTTCGGTTGAAAATTTATGTCATTTGTTGAAAATTTGTCTTTTTTAGTAGAAAGTTAATCTTCTTGTTTAAAATTCATTTATTTGGTTAAAAATTTATGTATTTTGTCCAAAACTCGTTATTTCGAGTAGAAAATTAATTTTCTTGCTTGAAAATTCATCTATTTGGTTAAAAATTTATGCTTTTTGTTGAAAAAACTCGTATTTTTTGGTAGAAATTAATCTTCTTGGTTAAAAATTCAACTATTTGGTTGAAAGTTGATGTAATTTGTTGAAAATTTGTCTTTTTTAGTAGAAAGTTAATCTTCTTGGTTGAAAATTCATCTTTTTGGTAGAAAATGTATGTAATTTGCTGAAAATTTATCTTTTTTCGTATAAAGTTAATCTTCTTGTTGAAAATTCATTTATTTTGTTAAAAATTTATGTATTTTGTCGAAAACTCGTTATTTCGAGTAGAACATTAATTTTCTTGGTTGAAAATTCATCTTTTTAGTTGAAAATTTATGCAATTTGTTGTAAATTCTTCATTTTAATAGAAAATTAATCTTCTTGGTTAAAAATTCATCTTTTTGATTCAAAATCTATATAATTTGTTGAAAATTTGTCTTTAAAATTTGTTTTTAAAAATTGAAATTCTGTTACGTGTTCAACATCAAATTAAGTAATTTAATAAAATCTTTAACTTTTCGATGGATTCCCAAATTTTGTGGGATACAAAATGATAAGAGTACTCAATCGCGAAAGATAGAAAAGGAGCTAGACAAAGATTTAAATTCATATTAAAGAGATAGAATGAAGTAAAGAAAAAGGTAAGGGTCCCCGGTCACGAAAGGTAGAGAAAAGGATAGAGAATTATTGAGAATGGGAATATAAAAAGATAGCGTTTTAGGGATGCAAAGTGACCAATTGAAAGAGATAGAATAGTTCTTTCTTTTCCTATCTCCCAATTTCTATCGTTTTCAATCTTTCTACTTCCAGCAGGGTAGAGCACGCTTTAATTATTGCATTTCATTCATAAAAGATTCTATATTAAAAATCTTACAGGATTGGATTTTTTCTCCTTAAATAATAATGGACCGGGAAGATAAAAAATTAGTCGGGGAAAAGTAGAAAGAAAAGAAATCTTACGTGCTGCAGAAAAAATTAATAATCTGGTTCCCGATGAAGTGTGAAAATAATACAGGGAGAAGTAATAAATTATTAACTTAAAGTTCCAGAAATGAGAAATTCGGAAAAACTAAACAAGATAAATTATTTAAAAGAGGAAGCAAATTTGCGAAAGTTAAAACAATAGAAATTCTTTCTAATTGCATGTACTCTATAATTAACTTAATCATGTGGGACGCTTTTGTAAACAAAAACTAATTACTTTAATGAGATTTGAATTAAGTTTTCCTATAAGAAAATGATGTTAAAAGCGCACCCCACATGTGAGTGGTATATCAGCGCGCTCAGACTTCGAAACATCATTAGTAATTCATTCCGACGAGGGTCTTAAGGCAGAATACACATATCATGATAGTGATCCAGTAACTTCATTAATATCAGTCTAAAGTATCGTGAATTAGAAAAATGAAAAACCGGAAGAAAATCTGATTGGAATATAATGATTGAAAATTTGAAAAGGGAATAAGAATTATCAGTGAGAGATCGTGAGCAAAATACATTCATCAAATCCAAATCTAGTTATGGAATACAATAGTATTGGCATAAAAGACGAGAAGCAGCTTTTCAACTTGGTATGTTTATTATATTTTAGGTCTTAAACATTTTTTCTTTAGTAGACATTGATGTAAAGGAATAAAGTAGATTTTCAATTATGCAGAAGCAGTTTGCTAAATTAGCATTGCAAAAATCTTAGTAGTAGATAATACATTTTCTTAGACTTGAAAAATATAAAAGCTTCTCGTTAATAAACGAATTTCGCAATCCAAATGTGAGATTGTTTAAAACACTCTAAAAATAATTAAAAAATAAGATTCTGATAATGTTTATTTTTCTAGTGAAAGAAACATTTTTAAAATCGATTTAGTGAATTATTTTTTTATTATTAATATTGAATAATTATTATTTTTCTCTAACTCATATTTTTCTGTACATATATAACAGTGGATGGGTGATTCCCAAAAAGTTGACTAGTTCAGTTAATGAGATTTCCATAAACAAAAATTTTCCAAACCGCATAAAATATAATTTTTTTAATTAAGGGCAACTCAAGAGAGTATGAACATCATTCAAATATGTTATTTTTCAAAGGGAATAAGACGATACATATCTTATCGTTTTGCTGAAAAAAAATTTTGACAATATTATGAGTATTTGAATTTTGAAAATTAAAAAGAGAAACCAATTCAATCCAATTTTGAACTTTTTAAAAATTTTACACCAGATTTCGAAAGAGGGCCAGAAATTCTACCAGAATCAGAAAGAAAAAAATATAAATGTCTGTATTATTTTAAAAAAGATCACACTTTTGACAAGAATGTTGACCATTTCTTGATAATCTGCATTTCCAATTAAAAAAAATTTAATACTGATAAATTGTCCAAAAAAATGTTGTTGAGTGGCAAATGATTCTGTGATTTGAGCATAGACTGCCTGCCGGATTTTAAATGAATTCGGTGAAAAATCTTTTGAAATTCTACGCAGCGCAGATAAAAATATTTTGAAATATATTAAAAATGACTATTTCACGATTTATTTGATGATGACTTCAGCTTTTTAAATCATCCTCTGGTGAACATTTTATCAAAAATATTACGAAAAAATAGTGATCATTAGTAACTGTAATAGGGAGTCGATTTTGCTAAATCGATTTTTAAGTATACTAAAATCTTTTTAAGTATAAAATTAACAATTTTTGCCCGCATTGTGAATAGTTTGAATAATTATTTAGAAGTTTTATCCTGAAATAGCAATGATGCGTAAGAGGACAAAAAAAAACTTGTGGGGCAGGCTTTAAAGTGATTTTTAAAATCTTCAACTCTGAAATATTAAACTCTACTCTTGATTTTAATCTTTTTCCACTCAATATAAGTGATTTCTGTGAATCGTCAATATTTGGAAAATGGTTTTAATATTAATTAGCAATTTTTCATTTCAAATTTGTAGTTGGGGAAAGGTGCGTTACAAGACATTTTCCTCACTTATTTATTTATAATTTCTAATCGAAGTTGTATACAATTTTAAAACTCTACTAAATTGTCCTCTAATACAAGTACTTTACTGAGATAATTTTATAAAAAATTTATTATTCAAATGAAAAGTGGAAAATGACTGAGACCTAAAGTGGTCAACATTTTGGCAATCACCCTTCTCAGCAAATAACTGAAAATAGAACTGGTCAATTATAATTTCGAATGCTTGTCCATGTTTTTTTTAAATTTTAGATAAGTTAATAAAAAAATCGAAAATAAAAAAGACCTAAATTTAAAAAAATTATTCAATAAAAAATCGAAATTCGGTGAGCTCAGGGAAACTGGAAAGGCCGACCATAAAGGTTTACCGAAATTCGGTCAGCGTAGGCGAAAAATTTATTGACGCTTTGTTTTTTATTTTAGATTAATAGAACTTTCTTAAATTCTTACAGTTTTAATTAATCTAATCAGTTTCAATTGCCGCATTTAGAAAGATACAAAAAATGTTTAAAAGTTTTTAAAAAATTATGAAAAATGTTCAACGTCGTCCACAAAAAAGTCATTATTGTGTATTTAAAAAATCGAAAATAAGGTAGGGGGGAGAAGAAGAGTGTTCGAAAGGTCCAAAAAAGTTATTTTTAATTTCAATTTGCACAAATGCCTAACATTTTTTTTTAACTACAACAAATTTTTTTTTAAAATTTAAATCGATAATAATTATTTAGAGGTCGTGCCAGCCAAATTTTTGTTTTTAAATTGATACTTATATTGTATTCCTTTAAAATGAATAAAATATTATTTCACATGCCGAAAAATTATTATTTCAATATAAACAGCAATTATTTTGTTTTGCATTGAATCACTTTTTCCTTATAAAAATGCCATAATTACCATATCACACACGAGATTGATTATTGTGTATTATTTATTATTATTTCTAAGAAAAAATGTAATTTTTCATATCATAGGGTAACGGAACCAATAAACGAGGGGCATCCTATTGTCCGAAGTCGAAAAAAAAATCCTTTATATTTTCACTATTTTCACACGTATGCTTATTTCTTTCATTAGAAACTTAATGGAGACTTAATGGAGACCCTCGGTAATTGGTTCCGCCACCCTACATAATGACAAATTAAACCTCTAATTCTTATCCTATATTTAACGGTGAAAGAAACAATTTCCGCCAGTCTTCAATTTAATTTGAGAAAATTATTTCTTGAAGGTCGTGGCGCAACCACTAATTATATTATCCGAGTAAATTTTCATTAAAAAAAAAAATATTTATATATAATAATGAAAACTTTGTTGTCATCTCTCAAAATAATACAAAATAATGGCTGTCTCTGGAAAAACCACCTAAGTAGATCTTAACATTATTGTTTGTTAAAATTGTTGTTAAATGTACATATTCGATTATAAGGTTCTTTGTTGTTGCCCAAAAGTGTATCTTCGTATTGTTAACGTTAAATGTTTTTAAAATGTGTTCTGGTTTTTAAAAACACATTTTGAAAAGTTTCTTTCACAATTTTATGCCAAGACCCAAGTCGACTTTTGTCTTGGGAAAAATGCATTTAATTATACTTTTAAGAATTGCTGGTATTGTTTATTGACGGTATTGCTGAAGAGAGAAAAGATTATTTTCCTGTAAAGGGAGCGTTCACATATTACTTAACGTTATTTTCGATCTTTTTATCCCACTCCCCATGTAACAGACCGTAACATTTCCTTAGGACCCCCTCCCCCCCCCCCCAACGCAGTTACGTATCATTTTCCGTATTATGTTTAAAAATATAATATAGACGTTTTCTAAATATAAAAAAGATTTTTTATGATGAACTGCTGTATAGAAATAAATAAAAGAATATTTTGATGTAACACTGAATGCTTTTAAATATTCTTTTTAATTACACAAATATTTCAATTACTTACAAAAAAAGAAGTATTATCAGTTTGCCTTTAAACTTATATAAATATCAATTTTTAAATATTCTTGAGAAAATTAGAAAAGATTTTTGAATATTACAGATGGGTCAAAAAGAATCTAGAAGATGAAGAAAAAAAAATTTATTTCACAGGATTTTACAAAGTATTAGAAAAAATTCCAGTCTTTTTAAAAGATATTTAGGACTTTTAGAAGTTTTGAAGAAATAAAAAATATTTGATAAATCGGAAATTCTTCCAAGTTTGAAAATATTTTAAATCTATGAAAAACATCTTCAATTCCTAAATATTTTTTAACTGACTCGAATTTTTCTTGAAATTTTGACAAATCATTCAAAATTTGAAAAAATTGCCTTAATATCTTCCAAATTTTACTAGAAATTTTAATAAAATTTTCACTTGAAACCTTCCAAAATCTTTTTAAAAAATCTGCATTCTTTTAAATCTATTAGAGTTTTAAATTCTTTTCAATCTCTTTAAATCTTCTAAATATTTCTTGAATTTACTCGATTTTTTAAATCTTTTAATCTTACCAAATTAAAAAATTTTGCTTTAAAATCTTCTACTCTTTTTCGCAATTTAAGGAAATCTTTTGAAATATTTTTCAATTTTCTCTTAGAAGTTCATTTTTCAAAATAATAAATCATAAAAAATTTTCCCATAAATCTTAAGAAAATTCTTTTTTTAATCCTGTCAAAATTGTTAAACCTTCTAATATTTTTAAATTATTCACATTTTTCGTGAAATATTTTTTTTAATCCTGCAAATATAAAAAAAAAACTTAAAATCTTTCATATTCTTCTTTGACAATTTTAGAAATCTTTCGAAATGTTTTGAAATCTTTTTAAATATTCTCTTAAAATTAATTTTTCAAATAGAAAATCATTTTAATTTTTTCTAGGAACCTGAAGATTTTTTTTTCTTTTTCATGAAACCTTACAAAATTCCTAAAATATCTCATAAGTTTTTATTATTTTTGAGTCGTTTCGAATTTTTATAGTATCTCTTAAACTTACTCAAATTTGTTCTGAAATTATGTATTATGTCAAAATTTTGCTTCAAAATCTTTTACATTCTTTTTCGAAATTTTAGGAAATAATTAAAAATATTTTGTAATCTTTTTCAATTTTCTCTCAGAATTCATTAAGAAGAAAATCATTTGAAATTTCCCCATTAGGGAAATTTGGAATATTAGGAATATTTAGGAATATTTTAGGAATATTAAGCCTTTCTTAGGAATATTTTTTTCATTCTCTTGACGTCCTGCAAAATTGAGTTTGCCTAGAATTTTTTTAACTCTGCAAATGTAAAAGAATTGCCTTAAAGTCTTCCATATTTTTTTCCACAGTTTTTCTCAGCGACAAGTTTTTTATTTTTTGATATGTTGTTCGGGATGTCCAAAGACATATTTCAAGATGGTCTCAATGGGTACACTCAATTAGGGCGATTTTTGCGAATTTTTTTGTTAAGGGTTTTTCTGTTTTTTTGGCCCCAAAAGTTTTCTTGTTGTACATTTATTGTTTATTTTTTGATATGTTGTTCGGGGTGTCCAAAGACACATTTTAATACCGGTCTCAATGAGCACACTCAATTAAGGCGATTTTTGCGATTTTTCCCGCTAAGGGTATTTTTTTTTTTAACCCAAAAGTTTTCTTCATTTACAATATTTTTTTTTTTCATGTTGTTCGGGATGTCCAAAAACGAATTTTAGAACCGGTCTCAATGGGCGCACTCTATCAGGATGAATAAGACTTAATATTTTGCGTAAGGGTGGGTGCAAGCCCTGGGGGTTGTTTATATCAATAAATGTGGGTGTGTTGGCTGAGTTATTTGCCCCTGAGTTTATTTGAACAAGTTTGGCTCGTCTTATAAGGGTAATTAATAAAAAATTCAGCATCGCATACTTAGCGCAGGATTTCAAGCCGCTGAAAAACTGTTATTTTTTATCAAATTTTCTTTCGTATCGCTTCTCACTAAATTTTTAAAAATGATGAGATTTTATTCAATGAAACCTAGTTTTCTGGAGAAAGGGATTCTCTACAAGTTTACTACATCTCATTTCAGAGAATAATTTTTAGTGCCAAAAATCATCAAAAAATAATTTTAGAAAGAAAAAATATATATCTAATACTATACACTCATAGTACATCATAATAATTCTGGTACTTTTTTCCGGTAATTTTTGGGGCAGTACATATTTTCTTTTGAGTTGTTTATTTAAGGGTGCATACTAATGGGTCAGGTTTTGTGAAAAGGATTTTGCCTCGTCAACGGAAATTTTGTCTGAAAAAGGTGCAAAATATCATATATTAGGGGGTTATTGTTTTTCTGTGCATCAAAGAGCTGAAAGTATTGTTATCAAAATTAAATTAGGTCAAATTCTGCACAAAAATAAAAAAAATAAAAGTGTTTAAAAAAAAGATAAGAGCCGGATGCTTTTGTTTCAAGATAACTTTCTCTGAGTTGATTCTTCACCAATGACCATCAATAATAATATTGCAATTCTTGAAAGTAGAATTCCCGAAGAATCTACTAGCACGGAATTTTCCGTCAGGCTAACAAATTTCCAGACAGTGCTTTCCAGATAGTGATTACGGATTTTTCCGTAATACTAGACAGTGCCTCCGAATAAACAAAGTGTATACACTGTCCCTATCGTTGAACATTTTTTCACTAATACCGGTACACAAAATTTTGGTCAATTCTTTAAAAAGCATTATTTAAACAAAACAAAGGGGCATTCACTAATTTTAAGTACATTATAACGAAGTGCTCCTTTACCCAAAAATTCGGAATGACAGTGCCCAAAAATTAAGAAAATTGCTACATAATTTTGGATGAGATTACGATATCCCTAGCGATAAAACTTTCAGACGGTTTTCAATAAGATTTTTTCCTAGAAAAACGAATCCAAAACTGTCAAATCGATATTTCAAGTACTTTTTCAGATATCGATTTTGTTATGTCAAAAATATTGCTGATTATTTTGTTACACCCCCTCCACCTTTTCAATAATCCGATCACACCCTCTCTCCTTTTCCATAAGAATTAGCAAACTTCTCAGGGGGTGGGAAGGTTGGGAAGGCACCCCTGTGGTTGGTCACAGAAATAGTTTAGGTCGCACCGCTAACCTTTTTTTTGTAAATTTCTAATCTGCGCTTTCCTATCTTTCATTAGGTATTTCAAGTTATGTGGGGAAAATCTAAAATGACTGCACATCGAGGGCCAAACAATAATATCAATAGCACAGGACAAAACTTTTTTATCAATTATTTGAAAAAATAATAATTTTTCACCATAAGTGTATTCAGAAATTATTTTTAACTATGAAAATTATGTTTTTGAATTTCTTGATTATTATAAATGAAACAGTTTGGAATCGGGTCCCCTTCCAAATCTGTTTTAAATGTAAATTATTTAGTTTTTTGAATTACTTTTGCTTCTCAAAATTTCTTGTCTCATAATTATCTTAATGAAAATATGATAATTGATAAAAATCCGAAAAAGGGGTTTTCCGGTCTGATATCAACCAGTAGAAAAAAATTGCACTATTGCCGACAAAAGCACCATGATTAAATACATTTTTCCCGAGACCTGTTTCCCCGCATTTATTGAAACATAATACTTTGATCTCAGCTTTTTAATGCAGATTTTAAATCGCACAGACTCAGAAATCGTGCAATATTAAAAGTTGGAGTAAAAAATAGTTGAATTTCAAATATTTGAATATTTTATTAAATTTTAAACTGTTCAATTTTGAATTAAAATACATTATCAGAATTCGATAATTCGTAATTCGAGTTTAAAGTTCCAGCTGTAAAATAATATGTAAAAAACTAGTTTCTCAAAAATCAACAGTCGGCTGATGACGGAAGAGAAGTTTTATATTTTACGAAAAATCTTATACTCAGATTTGGAAAAATTTCAACATCAATTTTTCATACTTGCGTATTGCAATTTCGTTCTTGGAATATAAAAAAAGATATTTAATGTTCTATTTTTCTGTGAAAGGATCGTCGTCAGCGGATTCACAGCATTTCTAAAAGTCCGCCACCTGTGCTCATAAAGTCAAAAAGCTCACATACCGTTGAACATGGTAAAATAAAAGAGATGCACATTTTGCCCTCGCCTACTAATGATAGAAGGCAAAGAAATTTTTCAGTAAGTCATGTACATGATCGCATACAAAAAGGCAATTCAGTCTTCGCTAGATTGAGGACAGCTTTCAAATCTGCAAAATTACCACAAAAAATGCATTCGGAAACAATCAGTATCACAGAAGCGAATCCTTCTGAACAAGAAGAAATAAATGTTGGAGCACCACCACCTGTAGACGAGTCCTTTTTCTTTGAAAACCTTGAACGTCTAAAAAACGTAGAAATTGATGCGAATAAAATAATGAGTCTTATATTATTGAACACGGTGAGCGACGCAGAAATAAAAGTACTTACAGATATGGAGAATGGTAAAGTGCCAGAAAGGAATGGAATTCTCTTTCCAGATGTTGATTATAAATTCAGGAATATTGCGTTCGCGTTTGCTTGTTTTCGGGGCTTAACACATCTTTTAGCCCGACTAGAAGCCTCTGGAGTAGACATAAATAATATCGACTTTGGAGATGCAACTCCAGTCATGTATGCTGCTTTTTCTGGAGAAATTGCTTGTCTGAAATATCTAATTGAGAGGGGCGCAAATATAAATTACGTTAGCCCTCGTTTTGGTCATTGTGCATTGCACTCAGCTGCAGCTGGAAACCGTCCTGAAACTGCCGAAATTCTTTTGGATAATGGTGGTGACTTGAATAATGATTTAAATGACCCCGACATGACACCACTTTTACACCACGCTATTAGGATAAATTCAGAAGCAGTTGCAGAATTATTCCTCAAGCGAGGAGCAGACCCCACACATAAAAACCTCACTGGAGAAACTCCCCTGCATGTAGCTTGTAGTGTCCAATCGTTAAAATGTTGTGAACTCTTATTACAGAAACCAGAAGTTGATATAAATGCTCTGGATGAAATGAATAGAACTCCACTGCATTACGCCGTAATGGCTACTAGCTCAAATATTAAAATAGTAGAGCTCTTACTGAAACATGGTGCGATGGTTAATCTAATAGACAAAACAGGATTTTCGCCTCTTCATGTTGCAGCTTTAGAGGAGCATGCAGAATGCGTTGAAATGCTTATTAGGAATTGTGCTGATGTGAGTGCAACGACAAGCAAAGGAGTGTCAGCCCTGAATATTATTTTACGAAAAATACCAGAATCTATTCAAGCGTTTCGAATCAAGATGGATTCTTCTATAAGGTTAAAACGCCCAGGTAATAAAAACAGGGAATTTGAGATGAGATTCGATTTCGCTTCTCTTCTGCCAAGTGATGGCAAAGCCGATACTAGTTTCATCAACACCTTTATGCAGGAGAATCTGACAGATCTTTTATCTCATCCTCTAGTCTCGGCATTTCTCTACCTAAAGTGGGAAAGGATTAAAAAGTTTTACCTTCTCAATATTTTTGCTTATACGCTCATGCTGATTGTCATGAGTACTTACGTATTAACGGCTTTAGCTTATGAGTGCTATAATTCCTCGCAGGAAAATGTTATTAGTAATAATGGTACTAATAAAATTTGTTATTACTTTAACAGACGGGTTGTGGAATTTGAATGGTACATTTGGTTGGCTTTTGTTTGTTTAATGATACCGAGGAAGATTCTGAGTTTTATAACTTATAAGAACTATAAGGAGTACATTTGGAATATAGACAACATTTTGGATACTCTAGTTATAATGAGTGTGTTCGCTACGTCTTTTTTTTATACCGGGAAAACTTATCATTGGCAGAAATATATCGGTGCTTTTTCTATTCTTTGTGCTTGGACAAACTTGATGTTTATGATTGGTCAACTGCCAGGATTCGGGACTTATGTTGCAATGTTTACTCATATTCAATATGAATTTGCAAAACTTTTGTTTGCTTATTCAGGACTACTTATTGGATTTACTCTGAGTTTCTGTGTGATTTTCGATAGAGAACCTGCTTTTGCAAATCTCTTAACGGGTATGATCAAAATTCTAACGATGATGGCTGGAGAACTTGACTTTGAGGGTCTTGTAAACCATCCAAGTAAAAGTGGTTATATTATTGTTTATCATCAACTATCTGTTTGTTCGCAAATTCTCTTTAGCCTTTTTGTTATTTTTATAGTCGTTATTTTAATGAATTTGTTGGTTGGTATAGCTGTGCATGATATAAAAGGTTTACGAAATCAGGCAGGTCTTACCAAACTCATCCGAACGACCAAGCTGATAGTCTACATGGAAATGGCAGAGTGCCATATGAAACTTTCTTCACTTCTCAAAAGATTAAAGTCCAATAAAACAGATACTCAAATTCGAAAGCATATTCTTTTAGTAAAACCATTGAATCCGCTTGAAAAAAGGCTTCCTAAAGAAATTCTTAAAGCAGCGTATGAAATTGCTCAAAAAAATAGTCCCATTCTCGACGATGAAAATCCAGATTGTATCGAGCCGTTTTCTTATATCCCAAAAAAGAAAGAAGAGGATACGGATACTGCTTTAGAAACTGCGGTTGAGAAACTTACTTTGCAGTTTAAAATCAACACTCGTCAAGTTTTCGAGGTCATGGATGAGTTACGCGAAACTAAAAGAATATTGGAAGAAATCATATTGAAATTACCGTGAAGGTGTCTTTCAGTTTTTTCCAGGTAAAGCAGATGAGAAAATTTATGAATAAATTCTAGAATACCTAATAACCTAAAATAATAGTTTAGATATTAGGTAGTAATTTTCGATCATATAATGGATTTTAAGACAGGAAATAAAATAATTATATATGATATAACTTCTAATATATTGATTCCCAATTCCAGGTTAACTTTCCCATTATATTTACTGGAATGGAAAATGATATTGATTTCGAGGCGGCTAAACAATTCGGTGGCAAAACTGGACAATCGGGTGCGATTCGCTGGGGTATTTCATGGGGTCTCCGAAGTTTTGTACATAGCCAGATGATCAAAAAAATGAAAGTTGGTAAATATTAAATCCCTTTGATTCTAATGTACTAATAAATATGTAATTATAATTGATTGAACTTTTACAGCCGGACTTTTAACGCGAGATTGGCGAACAAGGCAAAGAAAGAAGCCTGGTCAAGAGGGTTCCAGGAGGAAGTTCACCTGGAAAAAGCGTTAAAGCATTAGAATTATTAAATTAACAAGATAATGCATTGTGAAAATAGATATGCTTCGAATCAACGACTTGGCATGACGAGAGTTCGCGTCTCGGTGGATCCATATTTTGGCTTTGCAAGAATTAGGTCAGATGATTTCACCCTTGCAGCATGTCTCCTTTGCGGCTTGTCCCATCTGTAGCATCTCTCATTAGCATATTGTTAATTTTGCGGCAAACCTCCCGAATCCAATTGTCACACCTGCGGCTTGTCTCTTCAGCTGAAAGTCTCCTGGTGGCATCTCCCCCCCCCCCCCCCCCCAAGAAAAAAAGGAAGTCTTACACCAAAGTGTCAAAAGTGCGGCAAGTCTCTCGAACCCAATTTCCACATATGTGGTTTGTCTCCCTGCGGCATATCTCACCGAATATAAATTTTAAAGGCCTGGCTGAAGTTTTTATTTTAAAAATATAAAAAATTGTTATTTGTTCTGTCATACTTTCTCCCCTTTTCAAAAAAAAAAAAAATTAAACAACTTTAAAAAGGTGCTTATTTTAATTTTTTTGGAAGAATAATAGGAAAAAGGTACCTTTTACAGGGTTGCCACAGACCTTGAAATCCTTGAAAATTCAGGGGGAAAAAATTGGTCAGGGAAATCAGTGAAATGTCAGTGAATTTTGAAAATGGGTCAGGGAATTTTTTTTTAAATCTGAGTTAATTTTGTCTTTGCTGAAGCATTTGTGTATCTCGGTTTTATTTTTCATTTAATGTCATTTAATTAATTTTTCAATTAATGTAGATTATATAAAACTTTATTTGATTTGACTTGGCGAAATTTTTGCCAGGATTTCACTCATTTTTGAAAAAAAAAAATTATTATAAAATTAATCCTTATAAAATATTAAAATTTTCAAATAGATTTCTTTAATGAAAGCTTGTAATTTTAATGTTTTATATAGTGCAAAATATAATTATAAATAATATCAGTGATTGGTCTGAACTAAGTAACGTAATTATTAAGAGAACGTACTTGAATTACGTAACAGCTCAAGGGGGTGAATTTTGAAAATGGGTCAGGGAATTTTTTTTTTTAATCTGAGTTAATTTTATCTTTGCTGAAGAATTTGTGTATCTCGGTTTTATTTTTCATTTTATTTATGTATTTTATGTTTTGTCAAAGTTCTTTTTGGGTTTAGAGTTTGCTGTAGGTATGTCGAAAAGTCAGGGATTGTTGAAAAAAGGTCAGGGAAAAGTCAGGAAAATTAAAAATTGAAAGTCTGTGGCAACCCTGTTTTACTTTTATCATATACAGGAATACGCGAATTTCTTCGTATTTCTAAATTTTCTGGTCTAGTAAAAAAAAATCGGTTGTAATGGTACGATGTACATAACTTAATACACGCAGAAATTATGATTTGTACAATTTGGCATTATTGTATTTATTTTTATAAGATGGCAATCTAGAATATATAAGATTTGCTATATTATGGTTTTTCTTTTTTTCATATCAGAGATTAAAGAATAAGAAAAATGAGGAAAATTTGGTTCATTTGACCCCTACGTAAAAAGCTTTTCATTTAGTGTGATATTCTTCTGGAATAGCTCAAATTGAAGTATGTAGATTGTAGAATAGAGAATTTATTTTTTTTATATTAGTGGGTAAAAATAAAAATAAAAATAAAGAGAAATGAGGAAAATTTGGCTGATTTGTTATTTATATTTTGAACGCGTGGGAGAAAAAAAGAATTCCCTGAAACTTTTGTAAACATTTGTTAGTTCGAAGGAATGATTTATTTTCATTGTAAATAACGTTTTTTCCAATAAATTAAACTGTTAAAAAATGCATATTTTTGTTCAGTTATTATGTCGTGCGTTTAGATAAACAATAGTGAGTGTTTTTCATTTAAATTCAATTTATGTTTTCGTTTCTTTGAATTCCGTGTAACTTGAAAAAGATATGCTGGGATTTGCTACTGCCCGGGCAACGTCGGGTACATTTTTTGCTAGTTTTATAATAATATAATATATATAATAATATATATATACAATAGTATATAATATATATATAATTATATAATAATAAAAAATAATACTCCTAATCATCTGGGATGCCTTTATCGACGAAAACTAAGGTCGTTAGTGAGATTCTAAATCAATTTTCCTATAAGAAAATAATGTTCAAAACGCACCCACATGTGAGTGATATATGAACATGCTCAGACTTCGAAACGTAATTAGTGATTCACTTAAACGAGAGTCTCAAGACAGAATATACGTATAATGATAGCTCTCCAGTAACTTGATTAATATTAGACGAAAGTTTCGTGAATCAGAAAACTAAAAAACAGGAATAAAAGAAGATTGCCGGAATAAATAATTATTTTGACATTGAATCTCCATTTTAATCAATAGTATCTGCTTTTGAACAAGCACGAAAGTGCGTATTTTGATTCAATAGCATTTTTTTCTCAGTGTACGCATATTGATGCTGCGTTCCATTGGGTTTATTTTGTATAAAAATTTTATAAAATATGAAAGCTCTTAGTTGTACCTAATTTTGAGAAATTATGCAATTAGGTGCTTCGCATAAACTGCAGATCCTTAAAAATGTTATTTCCTTTATTAAAATTCATATGATTGGCATTCATTATTCAAGATTTTTCAGATCCTGGATAATAGAAACCAGAGGGAATATATTACTTTTTGTTTTACTCAAGCGACAGATTTTATTTAGAAAGATTTCAAATTTATCCTGAATGGCACGCAATGGTCACGTACTGCGTTGTTTGATAAATAAAGTCTTTACTCAATGAAGAATTGACCCTACTATGTTTTATTTGTGAATAGCACTATAATGGGAGCAGAGCAAACAACCCTATAAGCTATTCCGTTTTAAGTGATAAGAAGATCTGATTAAACTTAGATTATTACAAGTTTTGTGAGGGTAGATTTAGGATATCGTGATATATCATAATATAAATATATTTATTGCTCTATATTTAGACACATTTACTTCTCATAAACATATTTACTTGTCCATGGTAAGGTAGGATATCTATTATGTTGAGATGAGGGTCATTTATAAATGACAACCATGAATTCTTCTCTCTTCAAAATTTCCTTTCTCGCTCATAATCAATCTTTGAACGTCATCAGAACTATATAGTTTACGCTTAATTATCCATGACGCCCTTGCTGACGAAAACTAATGTCTTTAACGAGATTTCAAATAAATTTCCCTATAGGAAAATGATGTTAAAAATGCACCCCACATGTGAGTGGTATACGAACGCGCTTAGACTTCGAAACATATAATTAGTAATTCATTCAAACGAAAGTCTCAAATCAGAATACACGTATTATGACAGAGCTCCAGTAACTTGATCAATATCGTTCTAAAGTTTCATGAATCAGAAAAATAAAAAACAGGAAGAAAAAAAGATTGGAATATTTTTAGTGAAAATTTGAAAAAATAATAAGAATCATCAGTAAGAGGCAAGAGTAAAATGCACTTATCCAATCCAAATATGGTTATGGAATTCGATAGTTCTGGGTTGAAAGACGAGAAGCAGCTTTTTATCTGGGTATGGTTTTTACATTTATCCTTAAGTAGCATGAGATGTAAAGTAATAAAGTATATTTTCAATTATGATGAAACAGTTTTTAAAATTGGCATGTCAAAAATCTATTTAATAACAGCATAAAACTTGAAAAAATAATTTCATTTTTTATTTTTTTTTTACAAGATAGACCATATATTTTTCCTTCCTCTGAAATTAAGCTGACTTCGTCACTGTCCAGGAATTTAAAACATAATATATATGTAGTAGTATGAGCTTATTCTGGAGGAGAAATACTAGTGAAACATTGTAGCCCACGAAACGCGGATACATTTTTTTTCGATAAGGTAAGTGTGATATGAAATTAAAAAGTTATACTTTGATTAATAATATTTCACATATTTGAGAAGATTCTTGTATCAAATTTTGCCAAAATAATCTCTGAAGTTTTTACTTTTAATTATCCCCTTCTTTAAATAAACAAAACTTTCCTTTAGAAATATTTTTAATTTTCTTTGGTATAGTGTGTAGTTCAGTGGCATTGAAAAACTTACCTATTTTAAATTGTATGGTATCCAAATTGATTTAATAATTATTTATCCATGTGAATGTATATATTAAAATGTTATTTTCAAGCATTATTATAATCTACTTAAATTTTTATTTTAAAAATGAGGTTCACTAACTTTTTCAACTAATTTTAAACTGTTCGCAGCAGATTTTCTTATTTCACAATAAAAAGAAAAATAATTTATCAATAATTTATCATTAAAATTATTTGAAATGTAAAATTTTTGAGGAAAAAACTGATATTTAAGGAAAATATAATATCCTGCGTTATTCCTGAAAAAATAATCAACAAACAATGCTTTATGTAGGAAAAATTCAAATCGAAAGACCAGTTGACACAATTATGAATTGAAGTTTTCTAGAAGCATGCAGTTACTTTAAAAATACGGTTGCGAAGTACTATGGACGTATTCACTATGGGTGTATTAATTTGTGCTCATTTTATGATGATGGTAATGGTCGGTCATAAAAGGTTCATCAATTATTATAGATTAGCAGTTCGAACTCGAAAGTTCATTGCCTCATCTACCCGAGACCGCCACACATCTCTATCTTGTGCATTCTCCATCCAGTTTAAGTAATCATGTCCTAGTTCTTTTAGATCATCCCTTACATTTTTCTCCCATCTGTTTCTCGGTCTGCCTAGGGGTCTCTTACCAGTCGGTCTCCCTCTTAAAACTTGCGCCACTGTTCTTTCATTGCCCATTCTTGCTACATGCCCCGCCCATCTTAATTTACGCGCTTTCATTACTCTATTAATATTTGCTGACCCGTAGAGAGCGTGCAGCTCATTATTATGCAGTTTTCTCCACTCGCCGGTCTCTTCGTCCCTTTTTGGACCATAGATTTTTCTAAGTACTTTATTCTCGAAAACTCTAAACCTATTCTCTTCTCCTTTCGTCAGCGCCCACGTTTCACACCCGTACATGACGACCGGCATTATTATCGTTTTGTAAATTCTTACTTTGATGTTTCTAGATAGCGATCGCGATTTTAGTAGCGTGTTTGCTGCATAATAGCACCCATTGCCAGCGTGTAGCCGCGCATTGATTTCCGTTTTAATCTTATTTTCGCTAGTTATAATAGACCCGAGGTATTTAAACTCGTTAACCCTTTCGAATTTCATATTTCCGGCCATTAGATCCCCGTCTTGATTACTTTGTCCGGACCTGACGACGGTCATATATTTTGTCTTCGATTTGCTAACTTCCAAGCCAATCTCTTTGGCTTTTGCGATCAAGATTTCTGCATTTTTAGCTACCGTTTCTTTATCATCCCCTAGTACGTCGAGATCATCCGCATATCCAAGAATTTGTATTACCCCATTGAGGGTAGCACCGGTCGGATTCGCCTGCACTTGCCTAACCACGTATTCTAAAACTAAGTTAAAAAGGACGCACGAAAGTGCATCGCCCTGTTTCAGGCCATCGCGGATCGAAAACTCTTCAGATAAACTACCGTTTACGCGTATTCTACCCTTACTGCCGCTTAAGCAAATTTCGATAAGTCTAACCAATTTTCTTGGCACACCCAAGAACTCTAGGATCCAGTACATTCGCGCGCGTATAATAGAGTCGTAAGCTTTTTTAAAATCGATAAATAGCTGATGTACTGCTTCTTTAAATTCCCATTTCTTTTCTAACAGTTGTCTAATTGTAAACATTTGATCGCTTGTAGATCGGTTTCGGCGGAATCCACACTGGTAATCCCCAATGATTTCCTCGGCAAAAGGAGTTAGTCTACTTAGGATAACATTAGACAGGATCTTGTAGCACGAAGGCACAAGTGAAATTCCCCGATAGTTGTTACAGTTAGTTTTATCGCCTTTTTTAAAGATGGGAATAATGATAGAGGTATTCCATTCTTCCGGCATGCGTTCTGTTTTCCAAACTGCGCGTATCAATTTACAAATTTGCCTTGTGAGGCAAGGGCCTCCATTTTTTATCAGTTCTGACGGTAGGTCATCGATGCCCGCGGCTTTGTTATTTTTCAACTTCTTGATGGCCATTTCTATTTCTATATCAGTAGGATCGTTAATTAATAGATCAGCAGTGTGGATTTCGCCGAGATTACCTTCAACGGGGGCTTCACGTACATTTAATAGTTTATCGAAATAATCTTTCCATAAATTCAGTCTCTCTGTCGCATCGGCTACTAGATTGCCATTTTCGTCCCTCATTACTTCCGTTCTACTTTGAAAGCCTTTCCTTATAAAATTGATTCCCCTGTACATCTCACGCGGGTTATTTTGTTTATTATGCGCTTCTATTGCTAGTATTTTATTCTTTTCCCACTCCCTTTTCTTGGATCTATAGAGCCTATTTGTACTTTTGCTAATCTCGAGATATTTCTTATGTGTTTGATCGCACTTATTTTGTAAACTACTTAGTCTGGCCTTCCGACGTTTCTCAAACCAGAGTTTGCACTCTTCGTCAAACCATGGTTTGCTTTTGGTTACTTTCTTAAAACCTATCGAAAGTTTCGCGGCTGCCTTTATCGCCTTTTTCGTATTGCTCCACAGGGTTTCCGGGTCCTCCTCGCGATTATTGTTATCGTCTCTCTGTTCTTGGAGAGCGTCGAAACTATTAGAAATCTCAACTTGGTAATTTAATGTTTCTGTTGCTGTTTTGAACTTATCTATATTGAAACGAACTGTTGGCTCTGTGCGGCTTGTTTTCTTACTTAGCGCTAGCCTAGATCTTAGTTTTACTATCACGAGAAAATGGTCTGAATTTAAATCCGCTCCCCTATACGATCTTATATCGAGAATGTTTGTATGACGTCTTCTGTCTATTAGAACGTGATCAATCTGATTGTGAGTTTTACCATCTGGTGATGTCCAGGTGGCCTTATGTATATTTTTATGCTTGAAATATGTGCTTTTGACAACGAGGTTCTTTGAAGCTGCAAAGTTTATTACTCTGGTTCCATTATCATTACTGACGTCATGCAAACTTTCTGATCCTATTGTAGGCCTATACATTGGTTCTTTTCCAATTTTCGCGTTGAAGTCCCCCAATACTATTTTTGCGTCAAACGTTGAGAACTTGTCAAAAACCTGCTCGATTGTTTCATAAAAAAGATCTTTAGTGTCTTCGTCTTTGTCCTCGGTGGGGCAGTGCACATTGATTAATACGTGTTTGCTGAAATTACCCTTTAGTACAATGTATGATAACCGGTCATTAATGAATTGCATGTCGATAAGTGCTTGCGAAATTCGTTTATTAATAAGAAAACCAGTCCCCAGTCTTTGCCCCTTAGCTCCCCCATAGTGAAAAGTATAGTCATCCTTAGAAATTGACGCGAAATCGCCCGACCAGCAGGTTTCTTGAAGTGCTATTAAGTCAGTTTTGTATTCAATTGCTATCTTAATGAGTTCGCTAAGTCGGCCAGTTTTTAGACTACGCGCGTTTAGAGTTCCCACCCTTAGATCTTTAACTGTAGTTTTTTGTTTTTGTAAGTTAGCCATGGTAGTTTCAAGATAATCCGCACGTTAGGATCCTATTCCGATCGTAGGTGAGTCCACTGTCCCAGGAGTGATAACCCCCATACCTCCCTAGGTCTAAGTATGGGAGCTTTCCGACTCTGACAAGGACCATGTCAACTTGTCGTCAGACACATTACAGTTTCATCCTCGTACCCTAACGTCCCCCTGCAAGGCAGCGCGCCTACTGGCATCAATACCCCTTTGGCCCTATGCAGGCGAATCATTCCACACATCCCTTGCGGGCAGTGTCATCGCTGCAGTGTCCAATGGGCAGCAGGATTTTTCCCTTACAAGATTTTTAGTTTTGGTTCGGGTATAGTTTCTAGGTGGATACACGCTGCACCTCGGCTTGCCAGAACCCACCCACTGCGTATGAACGTGAATGGGTGGGTCCTCCCAAGCCATGGTTGTCGTGTACCTATTTTCTACCAGTGCTGAATTCACCACAGACACGACTGGTTCCTATCGGCTGTCCGCGACTGCTTATTCTTGTATTCGCAGCTAACCTTAGGGGCTGTTCAGCCTCACGGGCCGTTCCTCTATCCGCAACCTGAGGACGCGCTACGTAGTGGTGACAGGAAACCCACCAAGCAGAAAAGGTTCATCAATAGGTCAATCAATGCGTCTCAAGGACACGAACAAATACTCTACATGTAATACTCTCGTGTTTCGAATATCAAAAAAGATTTTTCCATATAAACAGAATAAA
>CAKNYM010047830.1:185063-218273 GCA_932195095.1 Andricus curvator
AAGATTTTTCCATATAAACAGAATAAACCATTATTTTCAACTTCATAGAAAGGGAGATAAAAACAACTGCAGTAATTACAGAGGTATCAGCCTACTAAGTACCGTAAGTAAAATATACTCAAAAATACTTATTCGTAGGGTAATGGAAATCACAGAAGAAAAAATATGGGAAGTCCAAAGTGGATTTATGCCAGGAAGATCATGTGCAGATCAAATATTTAGCCTAAGACAGATCACAGAAAAAAGCTTGAGAGTAGGAAAGAAAGTTTTCTGTGCATTTATTGACCTAGAAAAAGCATTTGACACGGTAAATAGAAGTAAACTTTGGGAAATTCTTAAAGAATACGGAGTAAATGGAGGGCTCCTGCAAGCAATAAAAACAATATATACAGGTAGTAAAGCGAGCGTAAGGGTAAACGGGAAACTGAGTGACTGGTTCGATATTACGCAAGGCGTGAAACAAGGATGCGTTATGTCCTCGTGGCTATTTATCATATTCATGGATAAGTGTCTAAGAACTGCACTCTTCGACGAAGAAGGTGTAGATCTCCAAACAGTTAAGGTACGTGGGTTAGCTTTCGCAGATGACAAGATTGTTATGGCAGAATCAGTCGAGGACTTGCAAAGAATGTTGAATAAACTTCATACAAGCATGAAGGACATGGGACTCAAAATTAACGTAAATAAAACAAAAATCATGGTGTTTGAGGGAAAGAGTGAGAAAACAATGTGCAACATTGTCCTAAATGATGAGAGATTAGAACAAGTTGACAAGTACGTATATCTAGGTAGTCTATTCACTAGCGACGGAAAAATAGATGGGGAGTTAGATAGGCGCATAAATAAGGGTAAACAGGTTATCGGTAGAGCAGGGTCCATCCTAACAAATAAAAACATATCAAAAAAAGCTAAAATGGCCATACACAATTCTATATTCGTACCGACTGTACTATACGGTAGCGAGACATGGACCTGTCAAGAAAAGGACAGGAGTAAAATTAACGCGATCGGCATGAAACCTCTGCGCATAATATGCGGGAAAACACTAATGGACAAAGTCCGAAACGAGACAATCCTCAAAGAATGTGGTGCAAAAGAGACAATAGTTGACACATGGGAAAGAAATCAGTTAAGATGGTTCGGACATCTTGAAAGAATGAAAGATGAACGACTGACCAAACAAGTGTATAAAGGTAAAGTAAATGGCAGAATGCCCAGAGGTAGACCGCCGAAAGAATGGTTAGAATCTGTAAATGAGACATTAATCCGTAGAGACATAAGAAGCCATAGGAACACAAGAGCTTGCATGAAAAAATGCATGGACGTGAAGGAAGCTAGAGTAGTATGCCAGGACAGAAAAGTGTGGCGACAAATAGTTTGTAAACAGAGTGACAGTAGAATGAATGACGCCTGAAACAAAGATCTTGGATACTAATGGGCCCAAGTGGAGAACCATACATAACAATTTTGTGAGGCTCTTCACTTGGGGTGATCGCTAGAGAGATTGATCAGCAACCTGGGTCGGAGCAGTGTTGCGGAGTAAACGTGTCATTTAAATAAATAACACGAGAATTCCAGATCAATCTAAAATATATATACCTAACACTTATATGCCTATCCACCTCATACCTATATTCCTACCTACCTTATACCTAAATACCCACATGCACACTACTATTTTCCAGCCGAGCAAGTCACGCCTACCCCGAAAGGGAAATGGCTTAATGGTATAATAATAATAAATCGGTACTGGTGAGTCATAAAAGGTTCAACAATAGGTCGATCGATGAGTCTCAAGGATGCGAACAAATACGCTAGATGTAATATTGTCGTGTTTCGAATATCAAAAAAGATTTTCCCATATAAACAGAATAAACCATTATTTTCAACTTCATAAATCGATACTGGTGGGTCATAAAAGTTTCAACAATAGGTCAATCGATACGTCTCAAGGACGCGAACAAATACCCTACATGTAATATTGTTATGTTTTGAATATCAAAAAAGTTTTTCTTATATAAACAGAATAAACCATTTTTTGAAACTTCATAAATCGGTATGGGTGGGTCATAAAAGTTTCAACAATAGGTCGATCGATGAGTCTCAAGGACGCGAACAAATACGCTAGATGTAATATTGTCGTGTTTCGAATATCAAAAAAGATTTTCCCATATAAACAGAACAAACCATTATTTTCAACTTCATAAATCGGTACTGGTGGGTCATAAAAAGTTCAGCAATAGGTCAATCGATGCGCCTCAAGGACGCAAACAAATACCCTACATGTAATATTGTCGTGTTTTGAATATCAAAAAAGTTTTTCTTATATAAACAGAATAAACCATTTTTTGAAACTTCATAAATCGGCATGGGTGGGCCATAAAAGGTTCATTAATTGTTAAATCGATGCGTCTCAAGGACGCGAACAAATACGCTAGATATCCTATTGTTGTATTTTGAATATCAAAAAAGTTTTTCCTATATAAACAGAATAAACCATTTTTTGAAACTTCATAAATCGGTACTGGTAGGTCATGAAAGTTCCAACAATAGGTCGATCGATGAGTCTCAGGGACGCAAGCAAATACGCTAGATGTCGTATTGTTGTATTTTGAATATCAAAAAAGTTTTTCTTATATAAACAAGGTAAAATTTTTCTTTTTAAATTTCTAAACGGTGAACAGAAAAAAGTTACACACACATACACACACAGACATTTTTTTTAAATTTTATTTTCGAGCTCCTGGGGTCGAATTATAACAAAATATGTCAAAAAATTATATTAGAAAATGTAGGTCATTACAAACCTCCCTCTATGAGGAAGGAATGATTGATTAAAGCAATAACTAATGACAGTTGCCTTTTTCCTATAAGTAATGCAAGATATGGTCATTATGTTGTGATAAAAAAAGTTGATAACTGATTTGTTTTTCATTCGCAATTTTTGTCTTTATCGCACAGGCAAAATGTATTTAATTATACTTTCAAGAATAGCAGTATTATAATGTATGGTATTATTGAAGAGAGGAACGATAATTTTGCATGCAAAAAATGTAGATCACATAAATATTATTTATTGTGAAACTTTTATTTTTGATCGAATTTTTTTGCTTCTCGCTTCTTACCATACTTTTAAAACTTATGATATTCTGTTTAATATAAACTTATTATATCGATAAAAATATTCTCTATAACTTTTCTTGATCCGATTTTTATAAATTAATTTTTCAATGCCTAAAATCATTAAAAACTAATTTTAAAAAGAAAAAATATATAGTTGTTCAATGTAAATTTAATTCTATAATTCTTCAACCATTCCATAAATATAATGTTATAATTCTTGAAGGTAAAATTAACTAGACTAAGCTATTTTCAGCATGTCCAGGGCTATTATTAAGAAAACTTTCTTAATTTCAGCCAGTGCCTATAAGTGAATAAATTCTTCCCGAGACCAGTTTTCCCGCACGAAAACTATACCTTAATCGTAATAATTGAAAAATTATGAATTGAAACATAATACTCCCACGTAATTTGAAATATTGTGGCATACTAAACATTTTTTTAAATTATTGTAGAAGAAGCATTTTTCGTTACTCTTTTAGTTTTCTCAAGGTAAAGCAGATAAACAAATTTAAAAACGAATTTTTTAATACCTAATAACCTAGAATGATAGTATGGATATTAGGTAGTTATTGACGATTAGAATTCAAATTTTAAGAAAAAATGAATAAAAATGTAAGATAAAATGTCTGATATGTTGATTTTAAATTACAGGTAATCTTCCCATTAATACTTACTGGAACGGAAAATTATATTGATGTCGAGGCGGCTATACAATTTAGTGGTACAATTGGACAGTCTGATGCGATTCGCTCTCGTATTTCATGAGCATTTCCTATAATAATAAACATATAATAATAATTGACTAAAATTTGTTAGCCAGACTTATAACGCGAGATTGGCAAACAGGGGAAAGAAAGAAGCCTAGTCAAGACGGTTCCAGAAAGAAAAACTTTGAAAAAGCGTTAAAGCATTAGAATTATGAAATGTACAAGGGAATACAGTGTAAGAATATATATGCTTCAAATCAAAATAATTGTCATTTTCTTGTTTCAAAATGACTTACAGACTTAAATATCTGAAGCAGCCCTATGCATCGCCCATGTATGCGTATGTGGTACTTATTCTCTTAGCATCCGGAGGGGTCTCGTTGTTCAAAATTTCAAATAAATCCAATAGATGGCGCTCCGATCAGGTAAGTCTGTTTTTGCATTGTTATGTATACCAAAAATACTAAAATTCATTTAAAACTTGATACTTTTTATAAAAATAAAAGAAGAACATAGTTTTCAGTAACAATAAGCGCAGCTGTAATTAGTAATAAAAAAAATTCATGAAAACATGTAATTTATTATTAGGAAAATTGAATGTAAAGATGAGTATTTTGAAAACAGTTTGAATTATATTCATATTTTTCTATTGTTGATTTTGCTAATGTAATTAATTAATTATATAATAAATTGTAATTGATACAAATTTTAAACATTTATTGCTATTATTTACCTAATAATAGTGAAAATAATATTTAAACCTTCATAATCAGCCTTATAATATACTTTTTTATTCATTCATCTAGAAATTTCCTCTCTCACTGAAAAATATATATTCATATGAAATTTAAATAAATTAATGTAAAAATCACGTAACGTTATTTTCGACCTTTTTTAAACCCCCTCCCTCATGTAACATTTTTTGTATTATGTTTGTAAAAACATAATATACATTTTCTAAATAAAGAAAAAACGTTTTTTGACATTAAGTGCTATACAGAAATAAATAAAACAATATTTTGATGTAAAACTGAATGCTTTTTGAATATTGTTTTTAGTCACACAAACATTTAAATTACTCACAAGAAAAGAAGTATTATCAGTTTTTATTTAAACTTATATGAATATAAATTTTATAAGATTCTGGAGAAAAGTAGAAAAGATTTTTGAATATTTCAGATGTATCAAAAAACAATTTAGAAGATTAAAAAAAAAATTTTGACAAGATTTTAGAGTATAGTAGGAAAAATTCAAGCCTTGTAAAAAAAGATTTAGGACTTTTAGAAGTTTGGCAGAAATAAAAAATATTTGATATATTTTCGGAAATGCTTCCAAGTTTTAAAATACTTTGAATCTATTCAAAACCTCTTAAATTCCTAAAAATATTTTTAGCTGACTCGAATTTTTCTTTAAATTTTGAAAAATCATGCAAAATGTAAAAAAATTGCCTTTAGAATCTTCCAACTTTTCCTAGGAATTTAAAAAAAATTTGTTTATTCACTTGAAACCTTTCAAAATTCTTTTAAAGCTTCTAAAGTTTTGGTTTGAAATCTTCTTAAAAAATCTGCCTTCTTATAAAATCTTTTACAGTTAAAAATTCTTTTTTAATCTCTTCGAATCTTCTAACTATTTCTTGAATTTACTCGATTTTTCATTTATTTTTTATTTTTTAATCTTACAAAATTGAAACATGCTGCTTTAAAATCTTCTACTCTTTTTCGAAATTTAAGGAAATCTTTTGAAATTTTTTTAGATTTTTGCAATTTTTTCTTAAAGTTTATTTTTCAAACTAAAAAACCATAAAAAATTTCCCCATAAATCTTAAGAAAATTCTTTTTTAATCCTTTCAAAATTGTTAAACCCTCTAATATTTTAAAATTATACAAATTTTTCGTGAAATATTTTTAAATATTCTGTGAAAATTAATTTTTCAAAATGGAAAATCATTTTAATTTTTCCTAGGAACCTAAACCATTTTTTTCATTGTTTTGAAACCTTACAAAAATTCCTAAAATATCTTACAAGCTTTCATTATTTTAGAATTGTTTCAAAACTTCTACGTATATCTCAAACATACTCAGATTTTTTCTAAAATTGTTTATTATGGCAAAATTTTGCTTTAAAATATTTTACACTCTTTTTCAAAATTTTAGAAAATAATTAATGATTTTTTGTAATCTTTTTTCAATTCGCTCTTAGAATTCATAAAAAAGTCATTTGAAATTTTACCGTGAATCTTAAGAATCTTTCTTTCATTCGCGTTAAAAAATTGAGTTTACCTAAAATTTTGTTAAATCCTGAAAAATTAAAACAATTGGCTTAAACTCTTCCATATTTTTTCCCACACATTTTGAAATCTTTAAAACTGAAAATTATTCGTTTAAAATTAAATCTAAACCATTAAAAATTTTCCCAGAAATATTTTTAAAAATTTATTCTCAAAATTTTTCAAAATTATTAAAAAGCTTCTAATTTTTTTCGAATTCTTCCAAATAAGTTTTTCCTATAATTTAATTTTTCTCATCTCTTTGAAAATGTAAAAAAGTTTAGAAATTATAATGTGGTAGAAAAAATTTAAGAACAGAATTATTTCCCAATATTAAACAATCATGTATAATTTAAATGTTCTCTTCCATCAATAATGTTTAAAAACATTTAGAAATAAATTTCATTATGAAATAAATTATTTATTTAGAAATTTTTTAGACAGTTAAAAATGTTACGTACTCGAGTCAAAAGTACCCCCTACCCCCCACATAACAGACCGTGACGAAACAAGAACCCCCTCCCCCCTTTATAATGTCACGTAATATGTGAACGCTCCCTTATTATAAATATTTGTGATCTTTCCTATTATAAAAACTTGCAGAATCTTACAAAATCTATCAGTTAAACTCAGTTTTTATACTTCATTTAGTGGATTTATTCCAAGGAGTCTCACTTCTTCTGCACGAACATATCTTCACTGTAAAAACTAGTATCGTTTTAGTACCTCTCAAGACTTTTTTCAGTTTTATTTCAATACCTGAAGTTAGCCCTGAAATACCACTCTTTTACAGTATAGATACGTTGAAAAGAAGCAATCTCTGAAACGCTACATGAGATGTTTCATCTTCAACTCTGAGTTCTATTAAATTCTTATTGAACACATGACTGTAAAATAATAATATCGATAATATCTATTGTGGATTATTAAAGGAGTTTAAGCGTTTAATAGCTTGAAACTGTTATGAACTTAGTCTAAATAAAGCAGCGAGCCAATAATTATTTGTCGAAAGTGTAATGAGTCAACAAGAAAAGTAATATAATTTACTTAATGTAATATTTGCCTGTAACTATATTAGATCTGAGGAAAAATTAAATAATAATAATTTGTGAACTGATATGCAAGTTTATGAGGTGGTTGGCTGTTTTAGTTGAGTTACTTACTACTGGGTCACTCAGTAAAAGAAACAAAGTGATTCACTCTGAAAATGGGCTTTGCAATAATAATAATAATAACTTGACCGAATCTTAGGCACTTCTATGGTGTTGATCTATTGCCCGTCTTGCCATGCACCTAGGGGGAACTCGAGTCCGTTGTGGAGAATGATCTGTGTAAGATCTACTGGAATTTCTCATTCTCCATCACTCAACGTATCAGTGCTACGAAGCCTGATATTGTCCTCCAAGATATGAAGACCAAGATCATTTACGTGATTGGATTCTTGGCACCAGCCGATGGTAATATCACGGCAAAGGAGGAAGAAAAACGGGCGAAATATCAAGCACTTCTTTTTGAGCTGAGCAGGCTGTACGAACGCTACAAAGTCCATCTTGTATTTCCTATAATCGGCTGTCTTGCAGGTATGAAAGCTTAATTTCTTAGCCAACTCAACAAGATTCCGGCTTGCCAGTGTCAGGCTCATTCCATCGTGAACCATATGCAAAAGGCTGTTCTTCTGGGATCACTTCATCTGGTCCGTCAACACTGTTCCTCATAACATTCTACAAAGATTGGTAGCTCTAAAAAAGTATCCAGAGGTGAAACTTCATCTCCAACTGTCCCGTCTGCCGCGTAAGATCATCCGCGGCTAGAGACCTGACTCCAAGGAACAGTGTTGCCCGATGTTATCTCGCGTAAATTTCCCGCTCTTGCTTACCTTCTAGGACAGAGGGAGCAGAAGCTCCAAGCTCCAAGCAGAAGCTTGGAAGAGCTGGGAGCTCGAGATTCGCTACATCTTTCTCAGAAGGCAGTATGGCTGAACACGTGCCGCATCTTCCGGAGGTTTCTGGTCGTAAACAATGATAGCGGGTAAAATCGCCTACTGTGGCCATCTTGCGTACAATGCAGATGACTGTGATAAACACATTTTTAATTTTTTACTTTTAATTTTTTACCTTTTTTATATATGTGTATGTCCATGTACGTGTGTGAAGTTGGGTTTGTCTCTCGCTGTTTAATGTAAATAAAATTAATATTTTTTTTCGTTGGTCTCAGTCGTTGGCATTGGAACTACCGTTTGTAAGAAAGATCGATCCCTATAAATGGGCTCTTCAATATGAATCAAACAGCTGGCAAGTAAGAACATCTGCCACAAACGGTGAGCAGTGAAACATCAACTGTTCCTACTAAGGATGATATGGATAGTGTTAGCTATTTGCAGACAAACACCTCAACAGAAATACCGTGGGAGAGCATCAAGTGGGATAACACAATGAAAGAGGAATTGGTGCGTTTCTACTATGAAAGTGCAAAGTTTGAAATCAGAAGCGAAGAAGGATACAACTTTAGGACGAAGTTTGCTGCAAAGTATGCTCATATAAAGAAAGTGGAACTAAGAGATCTTATCGCTAAGGTGAAGGACATCAAGACTAATCTACACATCTGAAAAGACCGAGCAATGGAGACTAAACAACAGGTTGATTTGGCGTGGAAAGACGACGACAATGAACATCAGTTATAGGAAGCCACGTCACATGATCAAGCAGCGGTTCCTTAACCTGATGATGACCCAGCACCACCACATCCTCTAAAGAGAGATGGCCTGATACAACCAGAGGCCATCATCATCGACTCTTCTTACTCAAGTACCCAGAAATAGCCAAAAGAATAAATTGGCAGAATCTAGCAGACCAAAAACGCCTAATATCTGTAAACAGATTGCTTTCGGCTGTTGAAATACCTGCTATCAAAATAGAAGTGGAAGAGCAGCTTCTTATTGATGAACTTCCTTTGGAAAATGTGGACAACGAAGAACTTATTGAAGCTGAAGGCATAAGTGCTAGAGGAAATGTACATCAAGTACCGGATCCACTAGAACGAAATCCGGACATTAATAACTATGATGTGAGCAGCGAAATTCTAGAAAAACTATAGCACCTTGAGCGGAATTTCGGTCATGCTTTACTAGGGTTCAGACATGTAGAACCAACACAAAAGCATTCTCTGCTCAAGACGAACATGACAAATGATCTGTGTGCACTAACAGAACACTTGAACAGCAAGGTTTTACCTATGCATTCGAACGCAAACAAACTGCGTTAGAAGTACAAACTCTTGTATATTGTGCAGCTGTGTCAGCCGTTAGAACGTCGGGCCGCAGAACTAGGCCAACGATTGCCGTTTTTGGCCCAGGAAGGAATCGAGATCCACCATGGAAGATCATGTTGGATATGGATGTCAGCAAAGTAAGGTGCAAATTGGGTCGATGGAGTCAATATAAGAAAGGAAATGGAACCAGAAAGCTGATACACCATGTTAATAAATTCATCCACCCTCAGCACATCGAGACATTGACACCAGCAATAATGGACGAGATTATAGGCTCACAACGGCAGAGACTTGATGTTCTTACTGCTAGACTGCGTCGGTACAAGAAAAGTAGTGACAGAAGGCAAGAAAATTGAACCTTTCAGGATGATGAAAGAAGGTCCTATCGTGAACTGCGTATAAAGCAATATAACCAGCAAGAAACCGAAGTCGCTCCATTGGAAGACATGACTAACTACTGGTCGGGTGTTTGGGGAAAAACTAACAGAAGCAATTTGGACACTTCGTGGTTCCAACTAGTGAAAGCAAGAGCAAGCAATAACCCTGAAATGAAGCTGACTAACATCACAGTTTCAGATAGTTTAACGGTGTTGAAAAGGGCAAGTAACTGGAAAGCTCCAGATGTCAGGCTAATGATAAATTTTTGAACAAAAAAAGGAATGGTTAACAAAACAGTTAACATAAACTTATGATAAAATATTAATATACATTCGTTTAAAAATAATTTTTTAAATATTTGAAATATGTGTGCCAAGTACTGAAATGTACCCATTAGATTGGTCTAAAAAATTGACTTTCGATTACAGTGTATACCACCCCCGTTCCCCCCATTTTGTGAGGTTCTCGGAAATAAAAATCCCTCCATAGTTGAATTTTTGATCGAAAAAGATTACTTTTTTACAAAATAGTTGCATTTTGAACAAAATAATTAAGTTTTCAACCAAAAAGTAGAGTTTTTAGCCATATCGGATAAATTTTGAGCAAAAAATATGATAGTAGACTTGTGAACCCAAAAAATTAACTTTTACCAAAGAATAGTGGGATATACTTATTAGGTTCACAGTGAATTATTTTGATTCTTTTTATTATTTTTAATAAAAGTTTCTGTTGAAAAGATATTATTATGGTTGTTATTTTCTTATTTGTTTTTATTTTTTTCATCTTAAATTTGATCTAATTTCGTATTGTTATCGGAAATACGTAGGGCAAACCACCCTACAGCAGATAGATGAAAATTCAACAGCATTTAACTGCATCAGTTTCCAAATATGAATAAAGATTTTCGTTTTCAAATGAAGAATACATATTCAATTGAATATTCTTATAGAAAAAAAAATATCATGAAGTTACTCAATTAGCAGTATTACACATTTTTATTAGACCCGGTCGAAGGTATGGTTTTGACTTCTTTATCCATCAATAGAGTGAATCATACACTGTAAAAAAAAAGTATCATTTCAAGGCTAGTTTTCGGCATTGAAACAGTCCTCCAAAAATATCGTCTCGGGTGGCTCCATTCTAATGCCACTTTATTTTGATGCCGATAAACGACGTTTTAGTACAACTTTTTTGGATCAAAACAGGACTGAAGTGAGGATCAAATTTCAATGACGTAACGTAGCACATGGGAACGTCAAACGTCCGCGAGCTGTCACTGTAACTTTTTTCGTGTTGTTTTGACGGTTATATGGCTTTCGTCATGTAGAGTCGTGATTATCTTAAAAATGTAACAATAAAACGGTTTCTTTATAAAATTATTGTGAAAATGGCCCTGTGGAGTTTTCTACTGGTGTTTCTAAGTTAATTCATCACATTAATTATGCCAAAGTGTATCGATCCCGGGTGCGAATCAGGTTACAATAGTGAACTCAAAGAACCTGAATATGAAAAAGATAATATTTTCATCGTTCCGGAGGACCCAGCTATTAAAGCTTTATGGCAAAAAGACTTTCTCCACGAGAAAATCCTAAAAGGACCTAATGATACTATTTTGAGAATGGTAAGTGATTATGTAATTACCGTAAAACTGAAATCAAAATTTAAAGATAAAACAAAAGTAAATTCTTTTTTATTCAATAAACTGTATTTATTAGGTATTTTCACTTACTACTCGTTTAAAAAAAGTAACATTAATTTAAGATTTTGGTCGCATGCATTGTTAAAGAAGGAAAATTGAGGTTAGTATCATACATTTTGTAGCCTTCTAATTTAATCCTGAAATTAACGTCACTTTTTTGTATCCTACTCAAAGAAGACATTGACTAGACTAACTTGGTACATATTTTTTATTCTGAAAATTACTAAAAATATGAATAAATTGTGTTTGTTGTTGCACTTGCTGGCGGGAAAACAAACCGAATTTTTTTGAAACGAGTAGTAAGTGAAAATACCTAATAATGCAGTTTATTGAATAAAAAAGAATTTTATTTTATTTTATTTGTAAATTTTGATTCCGATTTTACAGTAAATATATAATTATTTACCTTTAACAAACTAGTGCCATCGGGTCCTTCCTTTAAAAAATGTTTACTATAAACGAACTGGCCAGCTTTCACGGTAAATTTTTTCAGAATTAAAGCTTTTTGCCATAAAGCTTTAATAGCTGGGTCTATCGAAACGACGGAAAAATTAATTTTTTTCATATTGAGGATCTTCGGGTTCTCCGAGTTCACTTTTTTAACTTGATTTGCACCCCGCAGCGATACACATCGGCATAATTAATGCGATAAACATAAAAACAGTAGTAGAAAACTCCACCGGGCCATTTTCACAATCCTTGTTTAATGTATTACATTACAGGTAAAATTTGTCAAAAATTAAAAGAGGAACTGCGTTGATTGCAAATCCGCACTATTTCATTCTGCAAGCGACGAAAGTGTAGGTCAAATCCAAATTAATCATGCAGTGGCAAAATTAATCACTTTAGATCAAAATTACAATCTCCAGTACCCGAATTTTAAACTCTTTGATTTTATAAAATCAATCGAAAACTCGTTTTCTCTGCATTGCAAGCAAAGTCATGTTTTTGACTTAGTCTTGAATGATTTTTCTAAACTCAAGTTTTGCTTTTCTTGTGCAGAACATGGGAAGGAAGTTTTGGCCTACACTTTTCACTTATATTTGCAGAATAGAATGCGCCAGTTTGCTAAAATTTCTTTAGCTGATTCCAAAAAAAAGCTAATATGCAGAAAAAGAAATTATCAAAATTAGCTGAAACCTAATTCTAATTCGTAATTTATTAAAGACTTCGAAAAATAAGTTGCCAAAGATTAAAATATTCGTTAATGGTCTTTCTTTGAGAGTGACTATACAAATTAGAGGTGTGCAGTCGTTTATTCGAATTTGTAATACAAATTTAGACACGCCTGGAAAGTTTTTTTTTCGAAATAGAACAAAATTTAAATGTACATCAAACAGGTTTGATTTCTTAAGCTATTAAAATTTCTAAATCAAAATAACTCCTTTTTTTTGTAAAAAAATGACTCCAAACCTCAAGTTGAATATTTGAAATTCGATTTATTCGAATATTCGAACAAGTCGAATTTCGAAGATTCTACTTGAATTTTTGATACATTTTTACACAAAAAAAAGTTATTTTGATTTTAAAAATTGTAATAATTCAAGGAAATCAAGGCGGTTTGATGTACAGTTAAATTTTTTTCTATTTCGAAAAATCCAATGTTCCAAGCGTTCTTGAATTTGTATTAAAAATTCGAATAAACGACTGCAAGGCTCTATTCAAAATTTTCAAATATTTTAGCTTGGTTAGAAAGTCTATTTGATTTTAAACATATATCATTTCGTTATTTGTAATACAAAATAATATTTTATGATGTATCATATTACTTTTTTGTAATATATAGATATAATAATTATATTTATTATATGGGTTATTCTTCACGCGGAGGGCACTTGAAAAACAGACGATTTTTTCAGTGACCCCAAAAACATATAATAAACATGGTCTGACCCCCGGACTTAAACAAAAAATTTTATGAGGTTTTTTGAGGTTACTTCAGAACCCTGACGTGCTTGGGGTTTTCGGACCTCGGATTCGTATTCGGCGCACATTATTTTTTATTTTCTAAAAACTATTCAATTAGATAAAAATAACGATTAAAAAAATTTGTCATGATTTTATTATGTAATTAAATAGCTTTTTAAAAATAAAAAATAATATCCAAATACACTTATTGTGGAAAGCCATCCGGGTATCTCCAATTTCAGTCCTTGACCCTACTTTCCCGAGGAAGATGTGATTTAAACACCTAGACTACTAGGATTAACCATTGAAACAGTACGACCTTTGAAAAGCCATACGGGTATCTCCAATTTCAGCCCTTAACCCTACTTCCTCGAGAAAGATGTGATTTAAGCACCTAGGCTACCAGGAAGGACCTTTGGAAGAACATCCACCTCATTACTTTTCAATCATTGTAATATGAATTTTTCATTACTGAATAATAATTCAAAACGACTTTACAAACTTTTGTAACTTTTACAATTAAAAAAATTAATTCTATGCATCATTTTCAATTTAAACGTTGTCTTATATTCAAATAAATAATTAATATTTATTATATTTATTAGTATGTAATAATTACATATTTATTCACCAGTTTCCTCTTTTTAAAATAATGCCACCTTTTTCCCCTTTTCTATTTTATCTATCACATTTCAAAAGTAAAAGAAAATTTAAACAATGAAGAATTCTCATAAAAGCATGAAGTTGCAAGCAATTGAAACAATACACCCTATGTAGAGATCCTCTAGGGAGAGTTGAGACACGTTTCCCCCTCCAATGCTCGCCGCTGTACCGGAACTTGATATTTCACTGCGGCGCGAAAAGTTTGAAAAATGACATGTAGCGCAATACGTGACAGCACGCGAGCGAGCATCGAGAAATTTTCGTATTTAAGCAAAAGTATTAAAAAATGGAAACTGTGTAATGCAGGCCCATTATTTATTATAAATTGTTTTTCTTAGTTTATTTATATTGAAGCTATGTGTGAAGTGTGATATGCGAGTTTTGTGATCAATGAAGAAGTGAAAGAGGTTGTGTATAACCTACTTTCCAAAGAAAAATATTGATAATATTTTCTGAGATATAAGTGTTTTTGAAAAATGGTAAATTGCTATATTTTATACTGCAATAATTCATCTAAAAACGGGTTTTTCCTGAAACAAATTCCGCGAGATCCCAAACTTCGAGAATCGTTAATTCAGAATATCAATCGATCAGATTGGAATTTTTAATCAATCGAAGACCAAAGAAAAAAATATTGATAAAAAGTACTCCAGCAAAGCATGGCGATGCACACGACATATCAATGATAAGTTTTTTATTTGTCCATATCGTTTTTAAGTGTGAAATAATAATAGCTTTTCACTCATGTTACTTTTTCCTTTATTTCATGTTTCTTAAGAAAAATGTTATGCATTTTTCTTAAAACTGATTTTTCAATTATTTTCAGAATATGAACTTATGAAATTTCATCATTTAAATCTTCATCCTTTCCTACAATTTATGTTTACTTTATTTGTATGTATAACCTTTTCAAACCAAAGCTTTGCTTCCAACCTACAAAATGTATTTATTTAACCAATATTATTTATGGAAATGTGTATAATATATATGCCTAAAAGTGATTTTTAATTACACTTCGTTTATTTTAAATGTTTAATTCAATGATATTCTCTTTATTTTGTATTAAATCTGTTGTGAAATGAACACTCTATTTGAAAATCGCACCATTTTTAGAATAGCCGGTTCCGGTACAGCGGCACCAATCAGAATTTGAGTACCCCGCGTCTCAACTCTCCCTTGAGGATCTCTAACCCTATGCATTATTTTAGTTCTCTAGTACGTACCACTTTTCAATCTGAAGTTAGCAAAGTAAAATAGTACGAACGATGGCATCAAAACAAGACGATTTGGTATTATAACAGGACGCTAAAAAAGTGATGCTCAATTAAAATGGAACCATAGTTTTTACAGTGTAGTTGAAACTGTCATTATTTTACAAAAATGATAAAACATTGAATTTTCGACATTTTTTCTATCTCTGATATTCCCTGAGATTAGTAATAATGCACAATTTTTACATTACCCTAGTCATAAAAATGATATCTTTTCCGAGTGATTCCTAAACACAACTACACGGAAAAAAGTGGATCGTTAAAAAAACTCTGTGAACCAGCAGCTCTAACTATTTTAAATTGAACCTCAGCTTTTCGTCGGTGAATTTTGTTGAAATTACTATTTCGCATTCAGGTGAGTTAAACTGACTTCTTAAAAGAGTAGGATGAACAATTTCAAATAGTAGGATGCACTGCACCAGTTGGTAACCGTCCACACTCAGGAGAATAAGAGTTACTATTTCGTGTAGTATGCCTTACTTCTGTGAAGAGTAACTTTGCCGATTTCGCATTGTAACGCATATATGTATATGTATATGTATATATGCACTGCACGCATTCTATACACGATTTATAAATAGATTAGCTCCAAACCTTCGACAACAAAAATGATGTGAAACGTCGATCGATTTGAAAAGGAAAAAATTATTTTATATATGATTACTGCACTTAATTTACGATTATTCTCACACAATTGCACGCACAGAGCCTTACACATATGATCGCACGCTCAAACGCTTTGAAAAATCGCCCCCGCTGGGGAATCGAACCCTACTTAACTACCTAAAACCTGTCCTAAAACCTAAATCTAGCGCACGTGTTAGTCAAGTGAGTTACGGAACCGCTTATATTTTTCTGACAAACTCTGGGTCAAGCGGTTTCTCTGAGAAAAACGTGGCCAGCTAAGAAATTATAATAAATAATTACTTAAAATTTTTTAAATTAATCTCTTACTGATGATTTCTAATATTTTGTAACGAGCTTGGGAAAAATATTTTGCTTAGAAGTATTAACTCACACAGTAAATACATTATTTATAAATTTATATGTATATTATTATAAAATGAATTGAATTACAATTTTCAAAAAGTACATATTTTGTATTATTGAAAATTAAGGCTTGAAAAAATGTTTTCGAATGAAAGTTTTGGAATTTTGATTTTATTTTATTACCATCTCACTTTATTTAAAAAGCAACATTCATTTACATAACTGATATATAAATAAAAAATAGTTTAAACCTCGTAATAATATATCAAATGCAAAATCGAAATCACTATTTTAAGATGAGACAAACGTTGAATTGTGATTTAAATTTAAATTTTTTGCACAAATAAAATTTTTCTCATGAGATATGGGGATGCTGAATTAGAATAAAAACTGTTGAAAACAAACAAAAAATATTCGGTTCCGAGAAATTGATATCAGGGTGGACAGTCTTCCTCTGTTTTTCTTAGTTTCCCCTTTTTTCTTGAAATTCCCCTTTTTTCCCCTATTCTCAAAAACCTTCCCCCTTTTCCCCTTTTCTCTTTAAATATACGATATTTGAAATGGTATCCATTATTGAATAATAATTAAAGCAATTATAGCACTTAAATAAATTATTTATCAATAAATAAGGTACACGTTCCAAGTTCAGACCATTAAAAATAAATACTCTTAAACAAATTTGAAGATGAAACATTTTAAAGCAAGTTGAAAATGTGAAAACTGCCGACAGAAGATATTATCCAATATAAAATTGGAGATACAAAATATATATTAGTTTTTAAATAAGTATTAGAAGATTAATACATTTTAGTTGAAATGTACAAAGTTAAATACCTAATTAAAAAATGGAATATTCCAAACTCATCAACTGCAATTTTAAATGTTCTAACTTGAGCAATTTTTAATTTTTTTAAATTTTTACTTGAAAATCTAACTATTGTTGAAACTTTTTTTCGTTGAAAATTAATTTTTTTAAACTCACAATTGAACTATTCAATTAAAATTCAACTATTTGGTTGCATGTTCAAATTTCGTTCAAAAGTTATATTTTTTGGCAGAAAGTTGGTTAAAAATGTAACTATTTGGTTGAAATTGCAATTTTTGATTGAAAATTATTTTTTGTATTGAAAGCTTATATTTTTGAGTTAAAAATTCGAGTGTATTATAGAAAGTACTTTTTTTGGCACGAAAATTCAATAAATAGGTAGAAAATTGGCTTTCTCAAGAAAATTAGTTTCTTGAAATGAAAATGTAGCAATTTCATTTTTGGTTCAAAGTTGATCTTTTTTATTTTGAAAATTCAAATATCTGGTTAAAAATTTATGTAATCTGTTAAAAATTCGTCCTTTTTTTGTAGGAAAATAATCTTCTTGCTTTAAAATTCGACACTTTGAATAAAATTTTTTTTCTTCATTGGCTAAAAAATCTTTTTTGGTTGAAAACTCAACTCTTGTTGAAAATTCGTGTTTTTGTGTTAAAGATTCAACTGTTTTGTAGAAAATTTGAATTTTCTCTGGAAAATTCAATAGTTTGGTGATTTTTTAACAACTTTTTTAAAAATTCATTTCTTAGTTAAAAATTCATTATTTTAGTTAATGTTTTTTCTTGTTTGTTAAAAAGTAGGTTTTTTAACTAACAATTGTAATGTTGGGTTGTAAATTAAGTTCTTCATTATTAATTCATATTTTCGTGTTGAAAAATCAACTGCATTGTAGAAAATTCAACAATTTGGGAGAAAATTCAGTTTTTTCAATTGAAAATTAATTTTTTGAAACGAAAACATAACTATTCGATTTTTGGTTAAACACTTTTGTTCTCAATTCAACAATCCAACTATTTTGTTCAAAAATTATCTTACTCGTTAAAATTTTAAAATTGCGAAAGTTAAAAATAAATTTCTTGCTCAGTTACAATTTTTTTGAAAATGTGCAAAAACATGTTTTTTTTTGATTGAGTCATATGCACACATTTAAAAAAAAAGTTGAATATTTCCAAACTGAAATTTATTCAGCTTGAACCAAAGAAACATTTTTTTATTTTTATTTTTCGGCAAAAAATGTTTGTCGTGAATTAGGATTTTTGGGATTTCATATCTTTTTTTGCGATTTTCGAACGTTATAAACACCACGAAAAAAATGTTTCCCGTGGATAAAAAATAATAACATTTTTCTTTGGTTCAAGGTGACTCAATTTCAGGTTCGAATCAATCCAAAAAACATGTTTTTGTATATTTTCCAAAAATTTTCAATAAGGCAAATTTTTTTTTTTTAATTGAAAAAAATTGTTTAATTGTAAATTTAAGAAAGAGAACAGAAGATATTAACCGATTTCAATTGTTTTAAATTTAAATTAAAAGTATTAATTATAGTAAGGATGAAATGACAAATCTTGGAAAGAAATATTTATGAGAACGATGTCAAACATATCAAAATTGTGTATTTAACTAATGTTATTTTTTCCCGGACTTTTTTATTTCACTCTGGACGGGTTTCCAACGATCTAAGTATGTCCAATTTTTAAAAATAAATCTTTAATGACATAAATCATTGAAAAATCATTAAAAGTTATTTAAAAATGTAACATTTCTTAAGAAAAGGTTGTTTGTTCTTTTCGACATATGAAAATCAGTGTTTAATCTTTCCCCTATTTTCCCCTTTTTCGTGCGAAAACCACCCTATTTCCCCTTTTTTGAACTCCTTTTACGCTGTGATCCCTGTAATATCAAAGATCGCGATATCATAGTAGTATGGTAGATTTTATTGTTGTTGAAAATCTGAAAAAAAAATTAGAAAATATTTTTTTTTCATGAAATAGTAGTAATTTCTACAAATTTCAATGTGAGAAGGTTGAAAAAATTATTACTACGTTAAAATTGGAAATTAATTTGAACTCAAATTTTATTACAAATTATTTTTTGATGATTGGTTCGAAAAATGATATGTCGAAAACAATGTATTATTCTACTAAAAAAAAATTCTTCCAAATAATATAATATTTGAACCTAGGTGGCTTAATCAAGTACGATCCTAATCAATTTTAGTGTTATAAGAAATTAAAAATATCATAAGCAGAAAATTCCATAGTAGAAAGAATGTAAAAAAAAAGTATTCTTTTTATATATAATTCTTCAGAATATTTTTAAATTCTGAAAATTTTTTACAAAATAAAAAAACAGTATTGAAGTATAAAGTAGAGTTATTCACTATGTTCATTTATAATAATTATATCAACTAATATTATGATAAAAGAGAAAACATTATAAAATAGTTTCCGATAATTTATTTAATTTTGTAAAATGTCAGTGCGCGGTCTGTCTTATAGATTGAGAAGCGAAAATCTGTTGTTTTACTGATAAGCAAGTTATAAGTCGTCCTTCTTTTTTAATTTGAAACGGACCGCCTGAAAAATGTTGCGGAGGGGGCCTACACGTTTCCAGTTGTGCCACTGAACTTACTTACAATTTCAAATAGTAAGGCTAACAATCTCGCGCAGTGCTTATAGCAATGCGAAAAAGGAGATCGAACTCACTTGCAAAAGTCAAACTCACAATTCTTTGCTTACTATGAAAATTAGTTATTCATACAGTTTACATGTTCAAATGTACTATTTCAAATAGTTATTGAAGCTACTTGTTCTAGTAATCTTTCTTTTTACAATTTGAAGTAGTAATGCTGACTTTAGACTTTGTATATTTTGAGATCACTATCTCATTTAGTATCAAAAACTATTTGAATTGTTTCTTGTGCAATGCGAACAAGTAAACTTCAAGTTAACAATACGTAAAAGTGAATCTAACTATCTACTTTTTTCCGTGTAACATTTCTGGGCTTTTTAAGAACTACTCATTTACACTATTTTTCACAGTTACTATTTATCATTATTAGTCTTTTGTACGGCTGCTATATTCAAGCCCCGTACCACTGCGGTTAAAACCTATTGTACTATGCCTTTTTATTTTAAAACCTCGGTGAAACAGAGGTCTGCACACGGATCACCCTTGCTGCTAAATTATCATTCAAGTTCTTTATAATGAGTACATATACCGCCAGATCGCTCCACTTCACTGGCCTGTGAAAATTTTTCTTTTACTAAGGTGGGCTTAGATTCACTGTATGAATTTAATCACAACCAGTGATAACACTCGGCTAAATCAACTTTATTAGAAGTTCTCGCCTTTGCCTGGACGTTTGGCCAGGGGAGAGGAAAATTGCAGAAAACCAACTCCCGAGTTCAGCCGGTTTTTCGACAGTCGAGATTGAAGGAAGACATTCGACCCTACCCATCGAATGCACACAATTAGCCGTGGCCACAAACCTCTTGCTTGGCATCTGGACTCTTCCCGAGTCACGATTCACCTCACAGCTAATTCCGCCGGTCAGTTATTCTTTGCAAAAACTTAAATTTAAAAACTTCACGAATCAAAATAAATAAGCAAACACAACATTTAACTTGAAACAACTGCAAGAGAGTCGCAGAGTTTCCAATGTTGACAGCGAAATTTTTCGCAATTATTCGATTATCAGCTGTTATTTAGCTACTGTTAGAAAATTTAATGAAAATTAAAAAATCCTCAAATATTTATAAACAATGAAGAAAAAATCATTTGTATCTATAAATATTGTTTAATTAACTTCAAACTTTGACTATAAAGTATAAACATGCCATAAATATGTTTCATGTAGGTAAAAAGTATGAATAATGAAGCAAACAAATTTTTGTTTTCAGGTTGAAAAATAATGTTTTGCTCTCAAAAATTAATTAAGTATGATATTTTAATGAAACTTCGTCAGAAAATATACTATTCTTGCTGAAATATTATACTGTGAAAAGAATTTACATTTTTTGCTAGTTTTCCAGTAAGATTATCTATTGTAAATCATTATCTACTGTAGGGTGCTTTCCCCTGTGTGTTAGTGTGTTAAAATTAAAATGCAATATTTCACTCTAGCGTACACACACACACACACATATATAGTAAATATTCTTTCTAATTGTATGTACTATATAATTAACTCCTAATCATCGGGGACGGACTTATCGGCGTAAACTAATGTCGTTAATGAGACTTCAAATCAATTTTCCTATAAGAAAATAACATTAAAAACATAAACTACATGTTAGAAGTATATGGTCGCACTCAGAGTTCTAAGCAAAATTAGTAATACATTCAAACGAAAGTCTTAAGTCAATATATACACATCCGTGATAGCCTTCCAGTAAGTTGATTAATATCAGTCTAATGTTTCGTGAATCAGACAAATGAAAAACAGGAAAAAAAGATTGCCAAAATAAATAATCATTGTTTCATGAAACAATTAGGGGAAACCGCCCTACAGTAGATAGGAAAAAATTCAACAGCATATAACTGCATCAGTTTTCAAAAATCAAGAAAGATTATCGTTGTTAAATAAAGCTTACATATTGAATTGAGTATTCTTATAGAAAAAAATATCACGAAATTAATCAATTGGCTGTATTAAACATTTTTATTAGACCTGGTCAAGGCTGCGATTTTGACACCTCTGTCCATCAATAGATAATCGTTTCTGGTATTGCTTCTGGGCAAGACAGAATACTCAATTCTGGATAATTATGATTTGTCATTAGTATACTTACAATTAAAATCAATTTATTGAGTAAATAATAGTTTAAACTATGATTATTTTACAAAAATCGCAAAAGTTTAAATTATTGACATTTTTTTATCTTTGATATACCGTGAGATTGGTACGATTGGTACGAAATGTTTAATCTTTATAAAATTTAACCTGACTTGCGATGACAGAAAAGTGCAGCATTTTTACATACCTTAATCCTAAAAATGATATCTTTTCCGAAAGGGTGCTTAAAACACAACTAAAATTTATGAGCTTTTTAGTAACCAATAATTTACACTATTGTCTTAGTTTATTATTTACAATAATTTGAATTTAAAACTTCACGAATCATAATAAACAAACAAACACAACCTTTAACTTAAAACCGAGCTTAAAACAACTGCGAGAGAGTTGCAGAGTTGCCAATTTTGACAGAGAAATTTTTTGTAATTTTCCGATTATCTACTGTTGGTTATCTACTGTTGGAAAATGTATTATCTAATAAAAAGTCCTCAAATATTTATAAATATTAAAGAAAGAACACTTTGTATTAATAAATATTGTTCATTAAACTTCAAGCTTCGATTCTAATGTATAAACATGTCATAAAAATGTTTCATTAAGTTAACAAGTATGAATAAAGAAGAGGTGAAATTTTTGTTTTCAGGTTAAAAATTAATTTTATGCTCTCACGCATTAATTAATTATAAAATTTCAATGAAACTTCGTTAGAAAATATAGTATCCTTGCTGAAACGTTATACTAACAAAAGTAATTAACCATTTTTGTCAGTTTTCCAGTTAATTAGGATTATCTACTGTAAATCATTATCTACTGTAGGGTGGTTTCCCCTATTCAAATCTATTCATTGGATCTTTATTATTATTATTAAAATACCATTAAGCCATTTCCCTTTCGGGGTAGGCGTGACTCGCTCGGTTGGAAAATAGTAGTGTTGGGAAGGAGGTATCGATTTTTTAGATGGATCTAGAATTTTCGTGTTATTCATATAAATAACACGTTCGTTCCGCAGCACTGCTCCGACCCAGGTTGCTGATCGATCTCTCTAGCGATCACCTCAAGTGAAGAGCTTCACAAGGTTGTTATGTGAGGTTCCCCACTCGGGCCCATTAGTATTCAAGGTCTTTTGTTTCAGGCGTCATTCACTCTACTCACGTTCTTTTTATCAACTATTTGTCGCAACACTTTTCTGTCCTGGCATACTTCTCTAGCTTCCTTCACGTCCATTGCTTTTTTTCATGCAAGCTCTCCAGTTTCTATGGATTCTTATGTCTTTTGGATTAAGGTCTCATTCACACATTCTCACCATTCTTTACGCGGTCTGCCTTTGGGCATACTGCCATTTACTTTACCTTTATACACTTGTTTCGTTAGACGTTCATCTTTCATTCTTTCAACATGTCCGAACCATCTTAAAGGATTTCTTTCCCATGTGTCAACTATTCTCTCTTTTGCACCACATTCTTTGAGGATTATTTCGTTTCTCACTTTGTCCATCAGTGTGTTCTCGCAAATTGTGCGCAGAGGTTTCATGCCAATCGCGTTATTTTACTCTTTTCCTTTTCTTGACATGTCCATGTCTCGCTACCGTATAGCAGTCGGTACAAATATAGAATTATGTATTGCCATTTTAGCATTTTTTGATATATTTTTACTTCTGAGAATGGACCCTGCTCCACCGATAACCTTCTGACGCTCGATTATGCGTCTATCTAACTCCCCATCTATCTTCACGTCACTAGTGAATAGGCTACCTAGATATATGTACCTACCAACTTGTTCCAATCTATCATCATTTATGACAATGTTGCACCTTGTTTTCTCACCTTTTTCTTCAAACACTATGATTTTTGTTTTATTTACGTTAATTTTGAGGCCCATGTTTTTCATGCGTGTATTTAGTTTGCTCAACATTCTTTGCAAGCCTTCGATTTATTTTGTTATAAAAACCTTGTCATTTGCGGAAGCTAACCCACGTACCCTCACTGTCTGGAGATCTACATCCTCTTCGTCGAAGAGGGCCATTCTTAGACACTTATCCATAAATATGATAAATAGCCATGAGGACATAACGCATCTCTGTTTAACGCCTTGCATAATATCGAACCAGTCGCTCAGTTTCCCATCGAACCTTACACTCGCTTTGTTACCTGCATATATTGTTTTTATTGCTTGTAGGAGCCATCCATTGACTCCGTGCTCTTCGAGGACTTCCCAAAGTTTACTTCTATCCACCTGGTCAAATGCTTTTTCTAGGTCAACAAACGCACAAAAAACTTTCTATCCTACTTTCAAACTTTTTTCTGTGATCTGTCTCAAGCTAAATATTTGATCCGTACATGATCTTCCTGGCATAAATCGACTTTGGACTTTCCATATCTTTTCTTCTGTTATTTTTATTACCCTCCGGATAAGTATTTTTGAGTATATTTTAATTATGGTACTTAATAAGCTGATACCTTTGTAATTACTGCTGTTGTTTTTATCTCCCTTTCTTTTGTATATTGGTACGATAATCGCTTTTCTCCACTCGTCTGGCACTTCCCCCATCTCGATACATAAATTTATCAATTCGCACAGCCTGTGAGATATGTACTCGCCACCACATTTAAACGTTTCAGCGTTAATACTGTCTACACCAGCAGCCTTACCGGTTTTTAAGTTCTTAATTATATCTCTAACTTGTTTGGATTAATAGTACCTGCTTTTAAACGAGCACGAAAGTGCATACTTTTGATTCAATAGCACTTTTTTCTCAGTGTATGCATATTGATGCTGCGTTCAATTAGGCTTATTTTGTATTAAAATTTTATAAAATATGAAAGTTCTTAGTTATAACTAATTTTGAGAAATGATGCGATTAGGCTCTTTGAATGCACTACAGGTCCTTACAAATTTTATTTCGTGAATTAAAATTCATACGATTGACCCTCATTATTCAAAAATTTTCAAATCCTGGATAATAAAAACCAAAGGGAAAATATTATTTTTTATTTCACTTAAGCGATAGATTTTATTAAGGAGGAATAAAATTTATCTTAAATTTCATACAATGGTCACGTACTGGGCTAATTGATAAATAAAGGAGGGTCTTTACATAATAACGAATATATTAGTTTATCGTGATATATCATAACATAAACATATTTATAGCTCTATATTTAGTCATATCTTTTCGTCTATAATTTTAAATATATGTCAGCATGTAATAAATGAATTAATTATTTACTTGCTGTCTACTTTCAAAATTGATATATGGGTTAAACTAGTCTATTTATTACAAAAAATACGTTATCAAAATCTTGCACAACATCAAACTTTGAACGTTATCTGTACTATATAATTAACTCTTTATTAGTTGGGAGACCCTCATCGACGAAAACGAATGTTGTTGATGAAATTTCAAATACATTTTCTATAAGAGAGTACTGTTAAAAATGCACCCCACATATTAATGGTATTTGAACGCGCACAGAAATCGAAACATAATTAGTAATTCATTCAAACGAGAGTCTTATGTCAGAATACACGTATGTATTATGACAGCGACCCAGTTACCTGATTAGTAGCAGACTAAACACGTCGTGAATCAGAAAAATGAAAAACAGGAAGAAAAGAAGATTGGAATATTTTGAGTGAAAATTTGGAATAAGAATAAGCATTATCAGTGAGAGATCGAGAGCAAAATACATTTATCGAATCCAAATCAAGTTATGGAATTCGATAGTTTTGGCGTGAAAGACGATAAGCAGCTTCTCACCTCGGTATGGTTTTTACATTTTTTCATTATTAGCATTATATGTAAAGGAATAAAATACATTTTCAATTATAAAGAAACAGTTTCAAAAATTATCATGGCAAAAATTCATTCAATAACCACGCCTCCTCCGAACCAAGTTTCACTTCAAAAGAGCAGGCTAAAGTTTGCACCATAGAAATCATGTTTTGGGGATACCTCCTGAGAATGTTGACCGAATATGAAAAAAATCGTTAGTTCCTCTTCTAAAATAAGTCGATATTAGTTGTGTTTTCATAAATTTATGTGATTTTTTTCGAAGGGAACAAATGATAAGTGAAGTTTTCTCTGATAAAAACTTTAAATTTTGCGTCAAAAAAAAGTTCCCGCGTGATTAATATTGATTGACTTTTCCCTCCCTTTCAGATTTAAAAAAATGTGTGAATGACATCAGTTTTGTTTTCTACGTTTTTGGTTCATTTTACGTAAAACTTCTAAAGAGCAAAAGAAAAAAGGTCACAAATTTCCAAACAATTAAAAAAAAAGAATGTTCTAGCATAAAGAGTTCTGAAGTTATGACGTCTTAAAGAGATTTTAATGTAAAAAAAATTAAACCTTTACTTTTTTAATAATTTCTTGTCCCCTATACATCCTACATGAAAGTTGCATAATAATTAATTAAAGCAGATTAAATTACCTTTAAAACTAAAAAAAATAATTGATTCTAGCTCTTACCCGACATCAGTTATAGTCAGTTATAATAGCAGGCTGCATGTGTGAAACTTTATTATAGATCGCATTTTTTATTTAAAACATATTTTGTATGTATTGCATCAGTACTTTTCACTATTTCACTAGTTCCAATAATTCGATTATTCAATTTGCAAAAAGAATTCCAGAAAAATCAGCCTGCTATAAGATACTATAACTGATATTTTGTAAGAGCTAGATACAATTTTTTTTTTAGTTTCAAAGATAATTTAATCTGCTTTAATTCATTTTTATACAACTTTCATGTCGGATGTATAGAGGATAAGATCTTATTCGAAAAGAAAAAGGTTCAACGTTTTTTTTTACTGAAAAATCTCTTTAAAACGTCATAACTTCAAAACTATTTATGCTTAAAAATTCTTTTTTTTCGAATTGCTCGGAAATTTTCTTTTCGTTTCAGAAGTTTTACGTAAAATGAACCAAAAACGTAAAATTAAAAAAAAAACTTATGTCTTTCACACATTTTTCAAAATCTATGAGGGAGAGAAAATTCAATCAATATTAATCACGTCGGAACTTTTTTGGACGCAAAATTGAATGTTTACCAATATCGAGTTATTTTAAAAGGGGGCCTAACAATTTTTTTCATATTCGGTAAAAATACTCAGGAGGCATAATAATTTTTAAAAAAAATTTTGTTTGAAGATAGGCTATACTTTTTTCTTTGCACATAAATGCAAAACCCTCGTATGGTCACCTGTGACAGAAATCGAAAATCGTCGTTTTAGATCAGTGAGGTGATATGCTATGGCTGCAAACGGTATGCAATCTCAGGTTATGCATTGTAATTTGTGAAGACAAATATTTTTCAATACGCGAAGTCTGTCGAGAATTGAACACTCTTTCTGTACGTGATTTTTAGTCTCGAAAAATGTTTTACTAGTTATTGCAATTAGAATTGCATTTTCAAAATTCCCTTATTTTTCCTTGTCTAATTTTTCATTTTCCTTGATCATTAATATTCAGATACCAGCATTTTAATCTTGAAATACTTTTAAAATAGAATCTTTTATAAACGGAACAAAACAGTATTTCGGATACAAATTTAAAATTTTCAAAATTTATTAATTTATTTTAAACAAAAATATGTCTTTTCTACTATAAAAGGTGGCTTTTTAACAAAATACTTGAATTTTCAACAAAATAATTAAATTTTTAACATAATAGTTGAATTTTCAACCTAAAAATATAAATTCCCAACAAAAAGTGTCATAGTTTATATTTCAATAAAAAAACATGACATTTATACAAAAAAAATGTTTTTATAACCAAAAAGATGAATTTTCAACAAATAAAGATTTTTCACTAAAGAAAGAAAATTATACCTAAATTGTTGAACCTTGAAGCCAAAAGACGAATTTTCTCTACAAAAGTTGAATTTGAAAACAAAAAATATGTCTTCAGCAAAACATTATTTTTCCACGAAACTGATGCATTTTTAACCAACAAAAATTAAATTTAAACCAAGAAAATTATTTTTTTTTTACCAAAAAAAGAGAATTTTCAACTAAAAAAGATCAATCTTAAAAAAATGGAAAAGTTGCATTTTCAGTTAAAAAATTAATTTTAAACCAAAGAAAAAAGACTTTTCCACTGAACAGTTAAATTTTTAACCAAAGAGATGAATTTTCAACTAAAAATATAACTCTTAAAAAAATGATTTCTTAACAAAGTGATTCAACCAAATCTTTCAAATTAAATAGTTGAATACTCAAGCAAAGAAGAAGAATTTTTAACCAAAAAGATTCATTTTCATTTAAAAAAAGAAATTTCTACCAAAGCGGATGAATTTATAAATCAAAAAGGTAAATTTCAAAAAATAGTTTAATTTTCTGTTAAAAAAGATTTTAGTTCACTTTTCACCATCAAAATATGAATTTGTAACCAAGAAACAAGTTTCTAAGAGAAAAATTGAATTGTCAATCCAAAAAGACAAATTTTTACCCAAAAAGGATGACTTTTTAACAAAATTGTTGAATTCTCTACCCAATAGTTGCATTTTTATCCAAAAAAGATTAAATCTCTTAAAACAAATGAATGTTTATTTAAAGAGAAAACAAATTTTTAAAAAAATAGTTGAATTTTCATCCAGAAAAGATTCCAATTGACTTTTCAAGATCAAAATATAAAAATTTTAACAAAAAATAGGTTTCTACGAACAAAATAGAATTTTTCATCCAAAAAGACATATTTTTCAACCAAAAGGGATGATTTTTCAACGAAATAGTTGAATTCTCTACCAAATGGTTGACTTTTTATCCAAGAAAGATGAAATTTGTACTAAAACAGATGAATTTTTAATTAAAAAAGGACATATTTTTCTTTAAAGTTGAACTTTCATCCCAAAAAGCTTTCAGTTCATTTTTTAACACCAAAATACGAATTTTTAACAAAAAGTAAATTTTATACTAAATAGTTCAATTTTCAACAAAACAGTAGAATTTTCAACCAAAAGTAAGTTTTTAACAAAATAGTGACAGATATAAATACCTACATTACCGACCTCACTTTTTCAATTTTCTGAATTTTTTTTTGAATCTTAGAACTTTTTTTGTAAATAAAATATCGGGCCGAAACTTTGGAAAATGCATCAGAAGATAATAAATTATGTTTACGTATTTTATTCTAGGAAGAATGTCACAGAAAATTATTTTCGAAGAAATTAAAACTGGGTGCTGTTTTTGAACCTAAGAACTTTTTTATAAGTGAAATATCGGCTTCAAACTTTGAGAAATGCAAGCGCCGACAGTAAAGTACGTTTATGTACATCATTTGAGTATAAAAGATGCAAAAAGAAAAATTCCAACTAAATGTCAACTCCAGTTGCCAGTTCGGTCGGTATTCGTGATGGACATGAAAATGCGAAGTCTGACGGCCACTAAACGAGGCTCTATTAGCTGGCTCGTCTAAATCCGAAATGTGGGGTTCACGCTGTCAAAGATAGATGATGCGGTTTTCTTACAATAATATTGTTTTAAAGTTGTATCCAGCATAAAAGTTGAGTGAAATATGTTGTTTCAATATTGAATTATTGAAGTATTGAAATCGTTATTGGCCCATGCGAATAAAGACCGAACTGGCGACAGGAGTTGACATTTATTGGAATTTTTCTTTTTGCATCTTTTATACTCAAATGATGTACATAAACGTACTTTATTTGCATTTCTCGAAGTTTGAAGCCGATATTGCACTTATAAAAAAAGTTCTTAGGTTCAAAAATGCACTCAGTTTTAATTTCTTCGAAAATAATTTTTTGCAAAATTCCTCCTCAAATAAAGTACGTAAACGTAGTTTATTGTCTTCGCATACATTTTCCAAAGTTTCAGCCCGATTTTTTATTAACAAAAAAAGTTCTTAGATTCAAAAAAAAAATGCGGAAAATTGAAAGAGTGAGGTCGGTAATGTAGGTATTTGTGTCTGTCGCATGCCCTTAACGGAAAATTTTATATTCAGAAATTTAAGCTCAATTCTTGTTACTTACATATGCTATAGATTTTGTATTTCTCGATGGTATAAAGCTCTTTAATGTTCCACATGACCGACATTTTACTTTTGATCATTGCTTGTAATTAAAATAAACTATTTCCATTTCATTTGCTAATATACAATAAAAAGGAGAAGGATTCACTAAATTATGTGTAATTAAGTTATAAAAATCTAAAACAAAATAATTTAATTTTTTATTTTTATTTGAAAGGATCGTCTTCAGCGGATTCATGTTATTCCTCAAAAGCCGTCACCTGTATTCATGCTCTCCTCATCTCCTAATGACAGAAAAAAACGGAATATAAAAAAAGGCAATCTATTCTTCGCCAGATTAAAGAAATCTTTCAAGTCTAAAAAACTAACACAAAAAATTCGTTCGGCAACAATCAGTATTTCAGAAACAACTCGTCCTGAACAAGAAGAAATAGACATTGGAGCCCCACCACCTATAGACGAGTCCTTTTTCTTCGAAAATCTTGAATCTTTGAGAGGTGTGGAAATTGATGGAGTTAACATACTTGAAGAAGTATGGAATACAGTAAGCGTTGCAGAAATGAAAGTACTTACAGAAATGGAGAATGGTAACGTACCAGAAAGAGATGGAATTCTCTTTCCAGATTTTGATGAGAGATTTAGAAGTATTGCGTTCACCTGGGCTTGCATTCGTGGAATACCACAGTATTTAGCCGGACTAGAAGCCTCTGGAGCAGACATCAATAATATCCTATTTCAAAATGCATCTGCAGGCATGTTTGCTGCTTTCTCCGAAGAAAGTACTTGTCTGAAATTCCTAGTTGAGAGGGGTGCAAATTTGAATTATGTTAGCCCTCTTTATGGTCATTGTGCTTTGCACTCAGCTGCCGTTGGCCACCGTCTTGAAAATGCCAAAATTCTTTTGGATAATGGTGGTGACTTGAATAATGTTTCAAATAACCCAGATAGGATCCCACTCTTACATTACGCTATTAAAATAAAGTCAGAAGCAGTTGCAGAATTATTCATCAAGCGAGGGGCCAACCCCACATACAAAAACGTCAGTGGAGAAACTCCCCTCCATTTGGCTTGTGGTGTCCAATCTTTAAAATGTTGTGAACTCTTATTACAGAAACCAGAAGTTGATGTAAATGCTCTGGATGAAATCAATAGGACTCCTTTGCATTATGCCACAATGGCTGCTGACCTGAATATCAAATTGATAGAACTCTTACTGAAACATGGTGCGCTAGTTAACCCCATAGACAAAAAGGGATTTTCGCCTCTTCATCTTGCAGCTTTAGGAGAACAATCAGAGTGTGTTGAAATGCTGATTATGAATGGTGCGGATTTAAGTGCAACGACAAGCAAAGGAGTGTCAGCCCTGAATATTATTTTACGAAAAATACCAGAATCCTTTCAAGCGTTTCAAATGAAGATGGATTCTTCTATACTGTTGAGACGCCCAGGTAATAAAAACAGGGAATTCGAGATGAGATTCGATTTCGCTCCTCTTCTTCCAAATGACGGCAAACCCGATACTAGTTTGATCAACACCTTTATGCAGGAGAATCTGACAGATCTTTTATCTCATCCTCTAGTCAAGGCATTTATCTACCTGAAGTGGGGAAGGATAAAAAAGTTTTACCTTCTCAATATTTGTTTCTACACACTCATGCTGATCTTCATGAGTACTTATATATTAACTGCTTTAACTTATGAGTGTTACAATTCCCCTCAGGAAAATAATGCCAGCACTGATGATGGCAATGTTATTTGTTATTACTTTGACAAACGAGCTGTTGAATTTGATTGGTACATTTGGTTGGCTTTCGTTTGTTTGATGATACCGAGGAAGATTCTGAGTTTCACAACTTGTAAGAACTATAAGGAGTACCTCTGGAATATAGACAACACTCTGGACTCTATAGTTATAATGAGTGTATTCGCTACGTCTTTTATTTATACAGGAAGAACTTATCATTGGCAGAAACATATCGGTGCTTTTTCTATTCTTTTTGCTTGGACAAACCTGATGTTCATGATTGGCCAACTGCCAGAATTCGGGACTTATGTTGCGATGTTTACTCATATTCAATATGAATTTGCAAAACTTTTGTTCGCTTATTCAGGACTACTTATTGGATTTGCTTTGAGCTTCTGTGTGATTTTCGATGGAGAACCGTCTTTTGCAAATCTATTAACCGGTTTGACAAAAATTCTAACAATGATGACTGGAGAACTTGACTTTGAGGGACTTATATACCATCCAGAATGGAGTGAAAATGGTTACATGCTCGTTCATCATCCATTGTCTGTTTTTTCGCAAGTTTTCTTCATCCTTTTTGTCATTTTTATCGTCATAATTTTAATGAACTTGCTGGTTGGTATAGCTGTGCACGACATAAAAGGTTTACGAGATCAGGCAGGTCTTACTAAACTTATTCGAACGACGAAATTGATTGTTTCCACGGAAATGGCAGAGCGAAAAATAAGACTTTCCTTATTCCTCAAAAGATTAATGTCTAATAAAACAGATTCACAAATTCGAAAACATATTCTTTTAGTAAGACCATTGAATCCACTCGAAAAGAGGCTTCCCAGAGAAATTCTTAAAGAAGCTTATGAAATTGCTCAAAAAAATAGTCCACTTCTAGACGATGAATATCCAGATTGTAACGAGTCGGTTTCTTATATCACAAAAAAGAAAGCAGAGAATACAGATACTATAGAAACTACGGTTGAGAAACTTACTTCGCAGTTTACAAACAACGCTGAAGAAATTTTCGAGATCAAGTGCCAGTTACGAGAAACTAGAAAAATGTTGGAACAAATCGTGTTGAAACTATCGTAGAGGAAGCGTTTTTCGGGTCTCTTTTGGTATTTTTCAAGGTAAAGCGGATAAAGAAATTTATGAATGAATTTCAGAATACCTAAAATCCTAAAATGATAGTAAAGATATTAGGCAGTTATTGTCGATTAGAACATGGACTTTGAGACAGGAAACAAAATGAAAAAATATATAATTTCTAATACGTTGATTTTCAATTCCAGGTTATCTCCTATTATTATTTACTGGAATGGAAAATAATATTATCATTCAATCGGATCAAAAAAATGGAAATTCGTGAGTATTGAATCTCACTGACTGCAATATGCTAATAAATATGTCAAGAGGGTTCCGGGAGGAATTTTATTGGGAAAAAGCTTTAAAACATTAAATTTATGAAATAATAAGCTAATGCATTAGTTGTTCAACTGGGCAATCGAATGCCATTCGCTCGGGATTTCAAGTGCACTTTATGTACTGATAAATATATATATATATATATATATATATATATATATATATAT
>CAKNYM010047831.1:0-20708 GCA_932195095.1 Andricus curvator
CAACCTGAGGACGCGCTACGTAGTGGTGATAGGAAACCCACATAGGAAATTAATTTTTAACAAAAAAAATCCAATAAAGTAGCAGCCATAGTTTAATCAAATAAATTCAGCTAAAACAGTTAAAAAGATTTCAAAAATCAATTAATAAATTAATTACCTAAATTTCTAAAAGGATCCCGCTTGCAATCGTCAAATATTTGAGCATCTCCGAGCTTCAGGTAAGTTTTTTGACCGATAATTTGTTTTGATCGTTTATTTGCTTAGCTGGATTTATTTGATTGACGATTGGCTCATTTGAATGTTTCTGTTAGTTTGGAATTTGTGAAAAGATTATTTGGTAAAATGGTATACAAGGCACTAACTGTAGCTCACCGAATGCAAATAATTTGTTAGTTAATTCATTTAATTGTTTTAGACGAATGCTATAAATAAATGGGCGAATGGGCTATGAAGGCATATACTGATTTGCAAGAAATGTCATAAGTCTCCTGGTTCGAGAAAATAATCCCCCATGTATTTGTTTCTGAGGCACGCCAAGTGCATCACATTCAAAAAGTATGTTATGAGCTGTCTGCTCACGAAAATCACCATTTCGACAACAACGGGTTGTCTCTAATTCTCATGTTGGTCAGGTTTTTTCTCAGTCGCCATTGTCCAGTAAGCATCCCTACTACGACATTAATCTACCTCCTTTCCATATTCAAGAGTTTATTATTCCTTTTAGTACACGTACCATATATCAAATTCTTACAATGCACCATTTTTTGGTTCCCTTGAAATGTCTCGCATGCTCCTCCGAGAGCCATTTACCAATGGCTCTTTTCGCCGATGTGCACGAGATATTGCAATAGGGTTCCTGGCCAATCAGGGGCTGTGAAGCTTCCATCTTAGCCAGTGTATCTGCCTTCAATATTTTCATGACCGAGAACCCAAATCAGACTGGCACAGTTTTTACTGGCAACCTTAAGTCTTAGTCTGGGAGTGAACTTGAAGGCAACTCCAGACTATTCTGGAAGTAAAGTCTTCAGATGTAAGAGCTTTTAGTGCTACTTAACTGTCAGAACTAATGTAAATCTGCTGGCCTTCATAAGCCCGCTTATAAATTTCCTCCAGGCAAGCTCTAATAGCTTTTATTTCGTCCGGAAAAACTGTAAGGAATGTGGGATGTGCTGTTGTTATCTCAGCCCAGGGCTTTTTTCCATAGATTCCAGCTTCTGTTCTCAAGGAGTCTTTAGAGCTGTCTGTGTACCAAACCAGACATCCCAGTGTGAACAATTCTCCCCTTCTCCCTTCAGCATGCCTTTCTACCCTTTTAGGGAAGATGACCTTGGAGGGTTTTATGAAGAATAATTTCCTCAACATAACATCAGTTTGTACAGCGAGCATATTATCCTCGCAGAGCATGCGCTTACTGATATCATGTAGATCTGTCAACTCAACATCACTAAGGTTGCCCCATACTAGGCGTCTATAGACTTCCGCTGCCGCAATCTTCCTTACGAAAAGATGCAACGGCGAAATGTCCAGAATGACTTCAAGGGCTGCTCTTGGTGTTGTTTTCATAGCAATAGTGATCGTCAAGCAGAAAACCCTTTGGAGGCTTTCCAGTTGTTTTATAGTACTGTTTAGTTCGGTCATTGGCAACCAGTTCGTTGATACATATGCTATTATGGGTCTGATTATTATTGTTTATAACCAGTAAGTAATCTTGAGTTTCAAGCCCCAGGTTTTCCCTATTGCGCATCTACAGTCCCAAAGAGCCATCTTACCTTTCTTTACCATTGCATCAACATGGAGTTTTCAGGTTAATTTAGTAGAATATGAGATTTTTCTAAGGCCAGAAAGCGTCCTTCTTCTGGTAAAATGCATGAGTTCCGTCTTGAACGGGTTAATGGACAAACAATGGTTCCTGCACCATTGTTCTACTATGTTGAGTGCTGACTGCATGAGTTCCACTAAGGTGCCCTCATACTTTCCTGTTACCAGGATCGCCAGGTCATCTACATCTTAAAACTTTGGCATACACCTGTTGACGATATCACTTACTCTGTATGTTTGAGCAGAACCGTATATGGATTCAATTTTGGTGTTAATAAATGTCCCTCTATGTCTAGAAACGCTGAAATTGCTACTAAACCTTTCCGCATTGTGTGCGAGAGGTAAGCGCATAGAGAGCTTCTACCGTAGATCTGCCTTTTTGAGAGGTCAATTGATTCCTATGGAGAGGTTTTGCCATTAGGATTTCCTCTTTCATGTAAAGGTCCACTAATTCTTCTAGTGTTTTCAGCAAGAATGAGGGCAAACTGATTGCTCTACAGAATTTGGCCTCATAGTAGGTATCCTTACCCGGCTTTGAAACGGAGTTTGCCTTAAAGCTTCCTCCTAGCTACTGGGGTGTACCCCATTGCTGAGCATGCCCCAAACATACCAAAAATAGACCTATACTAAGGACTGAAATCCTCCTTGAATTAATGCAAGGAATATTTGACCATCCCCTGCAGCTTTAAATGGTTTAAATTCTTCAACTATCTATCTAATTTATGAATGAGTGATAATACGACTGGCTTCTTTCCAATCTTGCATTCTGGCTCTAAAAGTTGCTCCCCCCCCCCCCCATTCGTGTAATCCAACTCCGAGCCGGGAAGTGTAGCCTTATTAGGTGCTCTTAGATTTTATGAGTCGTCTCAGCCATTTCGCCCAGAGGCAATATTCATGCCTTCCGTTGACATGATGAATCAACCCTTGAAGTTTTCTGAAGTCTAGCAGGGTCAGGTATATTCTTGATTCTCTGACGATACCTTCTCCATGAATCCCTTACGGAATTTTGTATTTCATTATTATATCTTGTTAATGTTTCTCTGTACAAGCCCTACTATCCATTCTTTTTAGTCTTTTTAAAATGGCGTCGAGTATCCTTTTTCAGGTCGTCAAGTCTAGGATTCCATCAGAGTGCATCCCTGTCCGTTTCATTGATATGAAGAGCACGCACAATTGTCCTCATACGCTTTGCTCATACCTTTTTTTAGGATGTCGACAGCAAATTATATTTGTTTGATAGACTTGATTCTGTTCAGTATAGCGCCTAGGAACTATCTGACGATACATGCTATCCCTTAAATACTTAACTAATACTTATCGCACATAAGGTCAAATCAATTCCCTCACGACATCTATATGTCACCAAGGTAGGTGTATTACCCCGATTCAATAAAGTTAAATCAGTATTTAAGGGATAATCTAATAAAAACTCAACCTTCTGGTTGGTGTCCTTACTACTCCAAGTTGAATAATGTGCGTGAGCATCATATCTGACGAGCAATGGCCATTCTTTAACGCAGCAGTAGTCCAACAGATTTACCTATTTCTCAGATGGTGGTGGGTCCTGCATGTCGAATGGTACGTACGCTGAGCAAATACTCGATCTTTATTGTCACCAAGTCACTAGAAAAGAACCTTAGTGATCCAATAAATTTAATATCACCTCTGACATAAAGTGCTACCCTAGGTGTTTCTACGGAACTCGTAAATGACTGATCCACTCTTGTTACTTATGCCTCTAATTTATCTGGGTAAAGTCCAGACTGAAAAGGGGACATGTAGTGTCAATTTTGAATTCCAGTTGTCTCCTCCAACTTTTCCGGAGACAAATACAAAGCTCTGTCTATGGGTGCAACTTTGGTTTTTGACAAAGTTGTTAAAAGTCAGGTTTCTACTTCCCGCTATGCCAGGGTTACTCCCAGATGGTTTCCCACTTGTAGATTCCAAAGCATGCTCTAAGGTACTTTCAGTTATTTTCATCTTCACAGCTCACGCTTAGTGAGCTGTTTTGGGAATCGAGAGCCACCCGATTTTCGCTACTCAGTCGAACTGACGCTGATACTTCCACTCTACTAACCACGAACTCTTACCCAGCAGGTTCGTCACCGTTGCGGCTTCCGGGTTTTCGCTACACGCTTGAGTTCTTAGGCCTCCTAACCACGGTCAGGTCTGAAGTTGCCTTTTTCTTGCGCAGGAAAAATTTATTCCCCGTCGTAAGGAGAAGTCGAGTTCACACGTCCCATAGAAGAGAATGGACTGTTTCAGGAATTCTGAAAAGGCCTCCGGAGGGCGTCTAGAGCTTCCTACGAGGGCCTCCAACACCTTCCAGGAGGGTGTCGCACAGCCTCCCATGATTATTATCCAGAGCCTCCTACGAGGATCTCTACAGCCCTCGATAATAACCTCCAGAGCCCCCCTCGAGTGCGTCCAGAGCCTCCACACGGAGAAAAATGGATGTTTAAATCCATTCATGCCAAACATCTACTATCTTTTTGAGATGTTAGGCGTAAAAATATTTTTATGTTAAACTGTAACATATTCAGATGTTAAAATCATCTGAACGCATGCGCATTGCGCATTCGAATTTCACGACTATAGTTGACGGCTATATAATTTCGATATTACAATTATGGAATATTACAATTTTTGAACATTTTCAAAGAATCAAAATTAGCTATCCTTAATTAAAATTGTATAACGACTTTTGTCTGTCTACAGGACGGAACAATGTTCTTAAGTTTGAGGTTATATTGACTCGAACACCTTTGAACATTTGACACGTGATTTGACAAAATGTTTGTGAATTTATAATAAAATATGAGTTTAAGTAACCTCAAATAGATAGAATTTTAAATGCAGATTACATATTTTTCGTTCTCAGCTTACTTACCCCGTTTTTATTTTTTATTTTGAATTAAAAATATTAAACATAACCTCAGCTAGACTGAATGTATTATCTGATCGGCATTTCATACCCTGTATATGTTTTTCGTTCATGTACGAAAATTCAAGTTTAGTTTAAAATTCACAAATAAGTTATCAATTAATTCCTCAAATTCTCAGAAATAAGTAAATTCCTCAAATATTTACAGCCGTTAGTTGACATAATCATACATGTAATATTTCGGATATTTCAGGTTGAACATTTTGGATGTTTCAGAGTAACATATCACTTTTTAATATCTACAGATCCTAACTTTGAACATCTAGATTGCTGTCCTATAGTTAAATATAAAATATGTTAACCCTGAAGATCTAGATGTTACGTTCAAACATCCATTTTTCTCCGTGCAGCAATGGTCGACAGAGCCTCCCACGAGATCGACTAGAGCCTCAGAAAATGAGCGTCAGGGTTTCTCAAGAAGGCCTCTAGAGCCTCTCGCGAGGGCTTACAGAGCCTCCCACATGAGCGTCAAGAATATCCCATGAGAGCCTCAAGAGCCTCCCACAAGAGCCTCAAGGGTGTCCAGAGCCTCACACACAGAGTCTCACACGAGCGCGTCGACACTCACTGACAATGATCGCCAAAACTTCACACGGGGGCCTCTAGAGGCTTCCACAAGTCTACAGGTCTACAGAGTCCCTCACGAGTGCTTAAAGAGCCTCCGACAATGGTCTCCAGAACCTCTCACGAGGGTCTTCAGAGCACCCTACTAGGGCGTATAGAGCCTCCCATACTCTCCTAAAGCGGTGCCCCATAAAATTATCTTTTGATTTTAAAAAAATCGATTCGATATCTTCATTTCATTCATATTAAAGCGGTGAACAGAAATATATGTGATGGTCCAAAAAACGTCACATCATAATAATGCCCTTAAGAAACAATTTTTACTGTAATACTGTTATTCTCGATTTTCATAAAAATTATTATTTTTCGAACGTGCCGTTATATGACAAGGGTTTTTTATACAGATGGTTTTTTAATGCTCCTTTCTCAATTCGATAGAGCTAAGTAATAGCTTGAAAGAAATTCGTTGGGTTTTCTTTAATTAAACAATTAAAAAGTTATGCAACTGCTTCTGATTCAAAATCGGCGTTATTGGGTCGCGCTGTACTTTTTAAAAAAGCTTTTGTCGGAGGTGGTTGCTTCTTTCAAGATGTTCCTTTCATGGTTTCATAGAGCTAAGTTAGACAAGGCAAACATGAAATTCACGCACTTCTGGTCACTTCCGAAAGATAGACCATACATTTGATTATGGTTTTGTATGGAATCCCTAAAATTGATACTTTTGAACTTTGTTCACAAAAACGCGAACATCTGCTAAACCGCGATCGACGAAGTGGGCCCTTTCATTACGGAACGTCACATATGAAGACAATAGCATGCCTGCCCAATTATCTTCTTTCTCTTTTTAGGAGTTCGTAGCCCCGGGCTGAAACCCTTATAGATTAGGTCGGGTGTCCGTCCGTGCGTCGTACTCTTTCCCCGTCGATAGGGTAGGATAGAATCAGACATGATTGAATAGGTTATTATAGGATCACACGTGGAAATGGTCACCATGGGAAAAAACACGAGGAGCATGGCTCAAGTCTTGAATAAATTTTTGCCCACAGTTCGCCCATAGTTCGCCCATAGTATGGCTGAAGTATGGGTTGTGTCCGAATCCCATAGTTCCACCATGGGCAATTACGAAATGCATTGAAAAAATTTCTTAGGCCTATTTTATGATGAATTGTGTCCATTATATAGCTGCAAGTTGGTCCAATTTCAGGCCAACTATTTTACTCTGGATGCGAATTTTCATCCGCCCAATGTCAAGCCAACTTTGTCGAAGGTCCGTCGAGATACCGCAAGATAAATATCAACCAATTTCGTTTTTCGACCAGTCCGGACCCGAACCTTTTAAATTCTTGAAGGTTCGGGCCCGAACCCGGACACTTTAAACTCTTATGGGTCCGGGTCCGGACTGGTCCCTTGATGAACTCTTTAATATCGGGTTCAACCAAAAACGTTCCTTGAATTATATTTAAGAAATTGACATAGGCGATTTGAGAGAGAGTCTAGTTTGAGGCCGGGAACTAAGGATGCCCAGAAAAGTGACACTTTGAATTATTCTGCGCAGTAAAGTTACGGGGTATTTGCAGCTGCGCATCAGAGTTCAATGCCACATATGACTGTGCAGTAAAGTTTCACGGCATTTACAGCTGCGCAGTGCAGTTAAATGGAACTTGCAGCTGAGCAGTATAGTACACGGCACTTATGGTTGCGCAGTAAGGTAACGGGCTGATTTTAGATGTGCAGTAGAATTGCATAGCACTTACATCTGCGCCGTGGAGTTCTATGAAAATTATGGATGCGCAGTACAGTCACACGGCAGATATGGCTGCGAAGTAAGGTCAGAGAGTGCATGTGGATGCGCAGTGCAGTTACGTATCCCTAATATCTGCGCAGTACAGTTATATGCAGTAATGTAAGGAGTTGCTTTTAGAAGCGCAGTAGAGTTGCATAGCACTTACTTCTGGGCAGTCGAGTTCTCTGACACTTCCGGATGCGCAGTACACTCAAAAGGCATTTATGACTACGCAGTGAGGTTAGGGGTACTTATAGATGCGAATTCTTAGAATTCATGGATTTCACTGAATTATCGGAATTATCGGTATTTATATATAAAACAAAATACAAAATATCGGTATTTATATAAAAAAAAAGACTTATTGGCTCCTCGTTTAGAGGTAGGCCGGGATTCAACAAATGGGCACATATTAACTCCTATCTAATACAACGCTGCTGAAGGCTGGTAACCTTCTCAGTTCAAATCACCAACCAATTGAGACTCTCGGTTTCCTTTATCTGTCCTCACCCCCCCCCATCCCAGTAACAGAAGTTTTGGTGGGACTGACGTTACAACTAGACTCTCCACCGTACGACGAATAATCACTTAACTTGGACATGATTTCAGCTCACAAAACAAATCTCGCGCATAAAGATGATAGTTGGGTGTACAATCTAAACATGAATAATACAAACAATAAAGTAACCTCGGAATGGACTGAAACTTTGATTGACGAAATGCATACACACGGTAAACGTAAAGGTCGAGTTTCAGGCGATGAATGGAGACTGGGTGTTTGGAATGCTAGAGGAATGAATGATCTTAAAGTAAGAGAACTACGAGAAACTATGCATGCAAGGAAACTAGATATTTTATGTGTACCTGAGACGAACAAAAAGGGTTGCGAAAGTAGAAACATAGAAAATGCGGTGTTGAAAGGCGGTTTTGAAATATGGTCAGGAGTAGTCGGTGAATCACATGGTAGTCAGGGGGTCACTTTAATCATGAATGAAAAAGCAAGACAACATCTCAAATATCATGGGTTTGTATCTCCCAGATTGTTGTGGGCTAAAATGAAAGTAGGAATCAGAAGATAATTCATCATAGCATGCTACGCCCCAGTTGATAGTGACCCGAGAGAAGTCAAAGATGCCTTCTGGGACACTTTAAATGATACAATAAGTATTTGCGATCAAGGTGAAAGAATAATTCTGCTAGGAGATATGAACGAATGGGTCGGTGTCCAAGGTCAGGATACAGATACAGAAAGGGTGCTAGGTAAATTTGGGGATGCAACAAGAAAAAATTATAACGGGGAAAAATTAGTGAGCTTATGCTTAGAAAAGGGCCTATTTATTACAAATACTTGGTTTAGACATAAAATGATCCACATGTACACCTGGAGTAAAGGAAATAGCCACAGTATAATTGACTTTGTTATTGCGGATGAAAGACTAAGGGAACTAGTTAAAGATACAAGAGTCATGAGGGGTTCCGAATGCAATACTGATCATTACCTCTTAGTCTCCAAAATAAATTTAGGGCGGGGATGGAGAAGAAAGAGAACAACAAAAACAAAACAAACGCGAATAAAGATTGAAAATTTACAGAAACCGGAAGTGCGAATAGACTTTCAAAATAAGTTAAACGAACGTATAGATGAGACAATTTGGAAGGGGTTATTAAACAATAAAGATTTAGAGGGCATGTGGACTTTACTACGGGATATCATCGTTGAAACTGCGACCGAAGTATGTGGCACGGCGGTTGTAGGAAGAAAATCTGGTGATGCATGGTGGAATGATGAAATTGAGGCAGCCAAAAAAGAAAAGAAAGAAGCGCACGAAAGAAAGTTGCACATTACAGGTCTTAGCGATGAGGAGAGAAATAGACTTGAAAATGATTACAGACACAAAAAGAGAAAAGTTAAACGACTAGTCAAAGAGAGTAAAGAGAAAATCAGAACAGAAGAAGAGAGGAAAATACAAAACAGCTTTGAAGGAATTATGAAACTATTATATAAACAGTTGAAGGAGAGTAAAAATACAGAGTTTGCGAGCATGAGAAACAGCAAAGGTGAAATGCTATATGATATAGACGTTATAGTAGACGCTTTAAAAGACTCTTTTAAAGAACTATTAAGAGGTGAAGTTATAGGACAACAAAACTGCGACATAGAACAAAATGCATTAGAAAACCCAATTGAAAAAGTCTGTGTCACTGAAGTCAGAGACATAATAAAGAACTTGAAAAACGGTAAGGCTGCTGGTGTGGACAGTATCAGCGCTGAAATGCTTAAATACGGTGGCGAGTACATACCTCACAGGTTGTGCGAATTGATAAATTTATGTATCGAGACGAGGGAAGTCCCAGACTATTGGAGAAAAGCGATTATCGTACCAATATACAAAAGAAAGGGAGATAAAAGCAACTGCAGTAATTACAGAGGTATCAGCCTTCTAAGTACCGTAAGTAAAATATACTCAAAAATACTTATTCGTAGGGTAATGGAAATTACAGAAGAAAAGATATGGGAAGTCCAAAGTGGATTTATGCCAGGAAGATCATGTACAGATCAGATATTTAGTCTAACACAGATCACAGAAAAAAGCTTGAGAGTTGACAAGAAAGTTTTCTGTGCATTTATTGACCTAGAAAAAGCATTTGACAAGGTAAATAGAAGTAAACTTTGGGAAGTCCTTAAAGAGTACGGAGTAAATGGAGGGCTCCTGCAAGCAATAAAAATAATATATAAAGATAGTAAAGCGAGTGTAAGGGTAAATGGGAAACTGACTGACTGGTTCGATATTATGCAAGGCGTGAAACAAGGACGCGTTATGTCCTCGTGGTTATTTATCATATTCATGGATAAGTGTCTAAGAACTGCACTGTTCGACGAAGAAGGTGTAGATCTCCAAACAGTCAAGGTACGTGGGTTAGCTTTCGCAGATGACAAGATTGTTATGGCAGAATCAGTCGAGGACTTGCAAAGAATGTTGAATAAACTTAATACAAGCATGAAGGACATGGGACTAAAAATTAACATAAATAAAACAAAAATCATGGTGTTTGAGGGAAAAAGTGAGAATACAATATGCAACATTGTGCTAAATGATGAGAGATTAGAACAAGTTGACCAGTACGTATATCTAGGTAGTCTATTCACTAGCGACGGAAAAATAGATGGGGAATTAGATAGGCGCATAAATAAGGGTAAGCAGGTTATCGGTAGAGCAGGGTCCATCCTCACAAATAAAAACATATCAAAAAAATTTAAAATGGCCATACATAATTCTATGTTCGTACCGACTGTACTATACGGTAGCGAGACATGGACCTGTCCAGAAAAGGACAGGAGTAAAATTAACGCGATCGGCATGAAACCTCTGCGCATAATATGCGGGAAAACACTGATGGACAAAGTCCGAAACGAGAAAATCCTCAAAGAATGTGGTGCAAAAGAGACAATAGTTGACACATGGGAAAGAAATCAGTTAAGATGGTTCGGTCATCTTGAAAGAATGAAAGATGAACGACTGACCAAACAAGTGTATAAAGGTAAAGTTAATATCAGAATGTCCAGAGGTAGACCACCGAAAGAATTGTTAGAATCTGTAAATGAAACATAAATCCGAAGAGACATAAAAAGCCATAGAAACACAAGAGCTTGCATGAAAAAATGCATGGACGTGAAGGAAGCTTGAGTAGTATTCCAGGACAGAAAAGTGTGGCGACAAATAGTTTGTAAACAGAGTGGCAATAGAATGAATGACGCCTGAAACAAAGACCTTGGATACTAATTGTCCCAAGTGGGGAACCATACATAACAATTTTGTGAGGCTCTTCACTTGGGGTGGTCGCTAGAGAGATTGATCAGCAACCTGGGTCGGAGCAGTGTTGCGGAATAAGCGTGACATTTAAATAAATAACACGAGAATGCCAGATCAATCTAAAATATTTATACCTAACACCTATATACCTATCTACCTTATACCTATATACCTACATACCTTACACCTATATACCTATTTAACATATAACTATCTACTCTATACCTATACACCCATATACACACTACCTTTCTCCAACCGAGCAAGTCACGCCTACCCCGAAAGGGAAATGGCTCAATGGCAATTCGCGGAATTCACGGAATTCATGAAATTCAAAGAATTCACGGAATTCTCGAAATTCAAAGAATTCACGGAATTCTCGAAATTCGAGGAATTCACGGAAATCATTGAACTCACGGAATTCACAGAATTTACTCCATTCATGGAATCCACGAAATTCACAGAATTTACTTCATTCATGGAATTCACTAAATAAAATATAAAATATTATAATAAAACAGCCATACCACGCTGAAAAAACCAGTTCTCGTCAGATCACTGAAGTTAAGCAGTGTTGGGCGCGGTTAGCACTTGGATGGGTGACCATTCGAGAAAACTGAGTGCTGTTTGCACATCGTGGGTGTGGTGAGCCCACACTTGTAGTTATTTATAACTACAAGAAAACTATCCACCTAGAAACACTACCCGAATCGGGTAGTGTCACGCCTACCCCGAAAGGGAAATGGCTTAATGGTATACATGCAGTTCACTGAATTCGTGGAATTCACTGAATTCATGAATTTCGAGAATTCCGTAAATTCCTTGGATTTCATGAATTCCGTGACTTCCTCCATTTACATTAATTCCGTGACTTCCTCCAATTATATTAATTCCGTGAATTCCGTAAGTTCCATAAATTGTGTGAATTCCGTGAATTCTATACTCTGTTCACCGAGAGAATGAAATCGGTCGCGCAAGTTTTTATGAAAGAAGGCGTCGACAAATTTTGTTTCGTTCGGTCGACAGCAAATTGTGTTTTCCTAAATTTCGCATAGCCTCACTGAGGGCCAGATGAATGCCGTGAATTCCGTTAATTTAATGAATTCTATAAATGCGCATCTATAAGTATACCCTAACCCTACTGAGCAGCTATACATGCCTTGCAACTTTACTGCACACCCGTAAATGCCATAGAAGTCTACTGCGCAGATGGCAGTGCTATGTAACTGTACTGTGCATCTATAAATACCCCTGACCTCACAGTGCAACCATAGCTCCCGTGTACTGAACTGCGCATCTGAAAGTGTCATGTAACTACACTGCGCAGCTGTAAATGCCGTGAAACTTTACTGCGCAGCCATATGTGTCATTAAGCTCTGATGCGCAGCTACAAATGCACCGTAGCTTTACTGAGCCGAATAATGTCAAGTATCACTTTCCTGCGCATCTTTAGTTCCCATCGAAAACTTTTGCGCAATCAGCAGTTAACTCAATAATTTCAATACCTCAGACTAAACTCTCTCTCTCTCAAATTGCCTAATTTCCGAAATATAATACTTGGAACCTTTTGGATTGGATTTGATAGTAAAGGGTTCCTGAAGGTTTTGGTCCGGACCCCACCCCATAAGAATTTAAAGGATCCGGGTTCGGACCCGGAACCTTAAGAATTTAGAAGGTTCAGGTTCTGTATCGTTCTTTAAGAAATTAAAGGGTTCAGTGCGAACCCGAACCTTAAGGAACTTTCAAACCTCGGATACAGCCTAAAAGATTCCGATCCCTTGGTATAATATGTTAGAGCAATGGTCGGCAAACGAAATTGGTCGATATTTATCATTTCGGTATCTCGACCGACCTTTGACAAAGTCGGCCTGACATTGGGCGGATGAAAATTCGCATCCAGAGTAAAATAGTTGGCCTGAAATTGGACCAAATTACAGCCATATAATTGAAACAATTCGTCATAAAATTGGCCTAAGACATTTTTTCAATGCATTTCTTAATTTCCCATGGTGGAACCATGGGATTCGGATACAAGCCATACTTCAGCCATATGATGGGCGAACTATGGGCAAAAACTTATTCAAGACTTGAGCCATGGTACTTGTGTTTTGTCACATGGTGACCATTTCCACGCGGAATTTTTCACACAGAACAAAAATATAAATAATGCATAATAATAATTTAATAGTATCAGTAGACAAAAAAAAATACATTTTCTATTATTCACGATTAGCTTTATTTTCTTTCACAAGGTTACGGTTAAGATAAGTATATATAATATGAACATTCTTGTACTTAGTAAAGTGGTTTTTCTCGTACGTAGGTTTTTTTACAATTTGAATTATTTTAACTTATTTCTTTCTTACCAATATGTAAAATCATTAAATAAGATATAATTGCAAAGGTTTTATAAACATCGAAATTAAATGTCTTATGTACAGATTTTTATTTCTCGTGCGTTTCTCTAATATTTAATTAATTTCGTTCAAACATAAAGAATAATTATTGTCTACAATTTGCTCCAAAAATGTTGGTATAAAATTAATATAATTTAGTCTACGATAGGTTCGCGTCTGCTCATTTTGAAAAATTTTTGCTTTTAGATATAAATGTAATGTAAAATCGTACATCGAAATCGAACATTGAAATCTTACAGCTATTTAGACTTTTTTCTGCTCTTGTTTCAGTACCTGGTGGCAATTATAAACGGACATAAGAAAGAAATTCAAATTATTAAAAAAAAAAATGGTAAATTGAACATAGACCTAAATTTATTTATAAATACTCATAAATGAATTAATATATTTTCTTTCTTTTAAATAATATTAATTCTATTGGTTTACAACTGTACAATGCACATTGTACATTATCAATTATCCATTATATAAAAGATAAAATGGCAAAAGGCGTAAGAATTCCTTTTCTGGACACATGTATTCTGATTTTACACAATGGATAGAAATCTTTAAAAAATTTTTGCTATAGTTTCATTATAAGTACTGAAACTTATTTAATTATTTCTTCCAAAAAAGAGTTTTACGTAATAAGCCTTTTGGTCTATATGAAATATCAAGATATTACGTATCTTTAAAAAAATAAGAAAAATATGTATACAGAGAATTTTGAGATGGTAAATATTCTTTGATTTTAATGTCCGGGAAGCAACAATGGAATTACTAAAAGAAGAGAATATTACTAAGGAAACTATGGTTTTCGATCTGTTTTCAATATTCTTCGGGTTTCACCAAAATTGTTTATCGTGCGAAAAGAGTAATCAAGACAATAACATGTTTTTTACCCATGTCTAGACATTTTTTTAAAATTTGTTTCAAAAGATATAGGAACTTGATTGTAAAAAATCGTGTATTCTGATTTTAAACAATAGATTAAAATCTTTTAAAATCTTACGCTAAGGTTTTATTGTAGGTACACAAACTTATTTAATCATTTCTTCCAGATAAGCATTTAACGTAATTAAAATTCGTCCAAGGTGGCACTTTATATTAACCCTCTTGGTGTATATGTAATATTAAGATATTACGTGGTTTGAAAAAAAAACAATGTATAAAGAGAATTTTGCGATAGTTAATATTCTTTGATTTTTACATCCAGGAAACAGCAATGGTATTACTATGAAAGAAGATGGTAAGACTGAAAAAACTATGGTTTTCAAGCTGTTTCCCATATGTTTTTGTTTCCTCCAAAATTGTTTATCGGCCGAAAAAAGTAATCAAAAAAGTAGCATGTTTTGTTATTTATAAGTCTGCATATTTTTTGAAAACTTGTTTTGACACTGCTGAGAACTTCTTTGGAAAAAATCAGGAATCTTTTTTCCTTTACGCGTTTATTCGTATAGGATTCTATAAATACAAAACGTAAGAATAAGGGGTTCATTTTTGTTTGCAGATAAGCCTTCTAACTACCATCTCTGTTGTAATAAAAAATTACATAAATCGTTAAGAAAATCATATTATATACATACTTTTATTTATTTCATAAACAAATAACACTAATTAACAGGAAAATGAACATTCAACGTACTTGTAAGGCATTTTTTAATTTACATAATAATATCTTCAATTGTTAAGTACCTATTTGAATCCTATAATTAACGTAGAATTATTTGTTTGATAATCAATATATACTGCTAAGTAGGTCAAGAAATATATAACATAAAAATAAACAAATGTGGAAACAGATAACTCGTATGTAATGAAAATGTTTATTTTTCTCTGGTTCTTACAAACAATTAATTTGTTACTATTATACTGTTATTCGCACGTATTATATTAGGGGCCGTCCATAAACTACGTCAAAATTTTATGGGGGGGGGGGTCACGTTAAAAATTACGGTTGGTAATAGGAAATAGGAGGGTGGGGGTTGTTGGAAGTAACTTAACAAACTTAGATAACGTTTATTACATTTCCTGATGATACATTTTTTTCAATTTGCGAATTTTGCAAAAGATGGCTTCTCGGTGGAAAATTCAAGTATTTGGATGAAAATTTCTTCTTTTTTAGTAGGAAATTAATCATCTTGGTTGAAAATTCATCCTTTTTGGTTAAAAATGTAACTTTTTTGTGGACAATTATCTGTTTTTATTGAGAATTCAACCATTTTCTTGACATTTTGTCTTTTTTGGTTGAATTTAACTGTCTATGATTTCAAATTGAAATCTCTTTTGGTTGGTGATACATCATTTTAGTTAAAAATTCAACTACTTGGTTGTGAATTAATGTTTTGCTGAATAATCATAATTCCGAGTTGAAACTGTAACTGTTTTGTAGAAAATTCGTCTTTTTGGCTCGGAAGTTCAAAAATTTGGTATAAAATGAAACTATTTGGTTGAAAATATACTTTTATGTTGAAAATTAATATTTGTGGTTGAAAATTCAACTATTTTGTTAGAAAAATCGACTAATTGGTAGAGAATATACTTATTTGGTGGAAATTCATATTTGAGATTGGAATTCAACTATTTTGTTAGAAAAATCAACTAATTGGTAGACAATTCATTAATTATGTTGAAAATGTATTTTTTTGGGTAGAAAATTAATCTTGTTTGTTGGAAATTCCTGTTTTAGGTTGAGGATTCAACTGTTTTGTTAAAAATCCGTCTTTTTTAGTTGAATTCAAGTGGTTGAAAACTCCTTTTTTTAACTGAAAATTTAACGATGTCATTTTTGTTTGGAAACTTACTCTTCTTAATTGAAAATTAAACTATTTAGTTGCACATTCATTCTTGATTGAAAATTAACTTTCTTACAGAAAATTCATCTTTCGGTTTTAAAAGCCAAATGTTTTCTAAAACATTTGACTTTTCAGGTGAAGACTTAACTCTTTTGTCGAAATTTCTTCCTTTCGGGTAGACAATTAATCTTTGTTATTACTATTATTATTATTATTATAAAAATAAAGACGCTAATTTTTCTGTCAGGCTTAAGATGGTTACATCCTTGTATGTCGAAGGCATTTTTCGCAGAGTTGGATTTTTAAATCGTGTGTACGGGGCTGTCAAGCGGCGTAGCCAGGAATTTTTTTCGGGGGGGGGGGGGGCCTGAACTTAGGGACGAAGGGCAAAAAATGGTATCCGAAAAATAAAATGAATAATATATTGGAGTTAGAAAACATAATTGTTTAAACAATTTATTATTGTTTCTAATAAATATTCTCTTAGAATAATGTCATGAAGTTGCGGCCTTTCCTGAAATTTTCAACTTTTTGTCTACTTTTCACTCAGAGTCTGGCAATAATGAACGGAATTCAACAAACATAATTGTTGAAACAAACTATTATTGTTTATAACTATCTTCTCCTATATTAATGCTATATACTTGCGGTTTCATTCTGAAAATTTTCATTTATTGTCAACTTTTCACTTAGAGCGAGGTGATAATAATAACAATTCAACAAAAATAATTGTTTAAACAAATTATTATTGTTTATAATTATCCTCTTCTATATTAATGCTAGGTTGTTGCGGTTTTTTTCTGAAGTTTTTCAACTTTTTTCAATTTTCCCCTTAGAGTGAGGTAATAGTTAATGAATTTTAACAAACATACTTGTTTCATTAAATTATTATCGTTTATAACTATCTTCTCCTATATTAATGCCTTGTGTTGCGGTTTTTTCTAAAAAAAATTAATTTCTTGTCCAATTTTCACTTAGTAATATATTAATTAATGCAAGTTAACGAACATAAATGTTTAAACCCTCATTATGGTTCATAACTATCTTCTCGTAATTTCTCAGATTTTCTTTAACTTTTTAGTTAGGAAAAAATGTGGGCGTCCGCATGAAAAGAGTCCTTATGACTGGAATAGAGTTACATACATCATACAGAATCATATAGCCAGACAAGTTTCCGGAATTTTAAGCCCAAGAGGAACCCTTTAGGTTGAAAAACGAATCGCCGGGACATTTTCGAAGTTGGAACTTCGAAAAACCGCTCATCCAGTTTGCGAGAGCCATAAGCGCACATGTTACACTTTTTCTTTGACAATGAAATATACCCATTTCTGCTTTCATTGCTTTCAGGACATAAATAAAGTTTCAAAGGATTCAGTATAGGTCTTAAGATTATTCCCCACTTAAATCCGAAAATAATCATTTTGCCCCTAGAACCGCCCACAAGGGCCCTTTTCCTGTGGACGTCCACAAATAATAAATATTAATATTGATTTAAACAAAACGGCTCTCAAGGAGAATTTATACTTGATATGATCTATATAGAAAATTTCAAGAATATTTCAAATATCTTTTTTATTTCAGACAAATATAATCACAAAAAAGAAAGAGATTGTTCAAGAAATGATTCTCTCTATTGTTTATGTATTATATTTTCATAACTAAAAAGACAAATCAAAGTAAAAAATTTCAGAAAAAACCGCAACTTTCTAATTATCTGAAATAAGACAGTTAAAATCAATAATAAACTGTGTGAACAATTATGTTTCTTAACTTGCATTAGTTATTACCTCACAAAGTGAAAAGTTGACAAAAAGTGGAAAATTTCAGAAAAAGCCGCAACTATCTAGCATTACTATAGAAGAAGATATTATAAACAATAGTTTGTTTAAAGAATTATATTTAATAAATTTCACTAATTAATAAGTCACTCTAAGCTAAAAGTGAACAAAAATTGGAATGTTTCAGAAAAAACCCCAAACTTCTGGCATTATTGAAAGAGAATATTATGAAAAATAATGATCAATTGTTTAAACAATTATGTTTGTAAACTTGAATTAATTAGTCCCTCACTCTAATTGAAAATGCGATAAAAAATTGTAAAATTTTAGAAAAAACTGCAACTTTGTAGCATTATTCTGAGAGAATATTATTATAAATAATTATTTATTTAAAAAATTATTTCTGTTGAATTCAATTGATCATTGCCTCGCTCTAATTAAAAAGTTGAGAAAAAGTCGAAAAAGTAGAAAAATTCGGAAAAACGGCGACTTTTTAAATCCATTCTAAGAGAAAATTGCTGAAAATAATAATAAATTGTTCAAACAATTCATGTAAACTTCTAGTTATCAGTTGAAAATAGTATTTCATGTATTATAATCATTTTTTGTTTCAAAAAAACCGCAAAACAATTATAATTAGCGCCAGAAACTCGCGAAACCCAATTTTTCAGTTATGGTGTTTTTTGGGACCTTATAAAACAGAGTTATGGGGGTGAGATTTGAAAAATAAGTTTTATTTGTATTCTATATAGCTAATTGTGAGAAGAAATGACTTGCGGAATCTCTGAATATAGTTTTTTTTTAAATCATCGGGGGGGGGGGGGGGTCGAAAAATTTTGAGGGCGATATGTCAGGGATAAGGGAATTCAATTGAGAAAAGTGAGTAAGGGAAATGTAGGAGAATGTATAAGGGGAAAGTATACATTTTTAGATCAATCTAGTATTCCTCTTTTGCTTATTTGAATAACACTTTCTTTCCGCAACACTGCTGCGACAAAGGTCGCAGATCAATCTCTCTAACAATCACCCCAGGCGAAGAGCTTCAAAAAGTCACCAAGTGTCATAGAAAACACAAAAATGCGCAAACTTCCTGATAATCCCATAGTAAGATGGATCTTCACTCTTATCACATCCACTAAGTAAAGATATCTACACGGCCCATTAGTACCCAACATCTTTTGTTTTAGGCGCGTCTCACTTCGCTGACACTCTTCATCACAGATTGCTTATAGACAATTTTCTCCACACTTTCCTGTCCTGGCATGCAACTTTAAATTCCTTTACGTCCATACGTTCATATCTTGTCGCTTTAGAGTCTCATTAACACATTCCCACCATTATTTCCTTAATCTGCCTCTGAATAAGCCACCATACGCTTTACCTAAATATACTTGATTCGTCAATCGTTCTTCTTTGATTCTCTCAACATGACAAAACCAACTCAACCAATTTCTTTTACTCTTGTCAGTGTTTCCTCTACAACACATTCTTTAAAAATCCTCTTATTAGTGACTTTGTCCATTAGCGTTTTACCGCATATATTATGTAGGAATTGTATGCCAACCAAGTTAACTTTACTTTTATCCTTTTCTTGGTAGGTCCAGATCTCGCAACCGTATAACACAGTGGGTACAAGTACAGAAATATTAATTGCAATTGTAGCTTTATTTGTTATATTTTTACTTCTGGCAATGGCTACCACCCTACCGATAACCTTTCTACCCTCGAGTATACTCCTGGACATTTCCTCGTCGATCTTTCCGTCTGTAGTGAATAAACTTCCAAGATACACGTATTTATCAACTTGTTCTATCCTCTCATCGTCTAAGGCTATGTTGCATACTATTATCTCACCCTTTCCTTCGAACGTCATAACTTTTGTTTTATCATTTTGTTCTTCATGCATAATATGTTTGAATTAAATAAAAAATATTATTTGGGTGAAAACTCAATGTTTTTGTTAAACATTGTTTTGTTAAACATTCAACTGATTAAAAATTCTTTTTTTTTAAAGTAATTTTTTTAATGGAAAATTTAACTATTCCATTTTTTTCGGCAACTTATATTTTTCAGTTAGAAATTCAACTATTTTGTTGAAAATCCATCTTTTGGAAGAAAATTATTCTTCTTGGTTAAAAGTTCATCTTTGTAGGTTAAAAATCCAACTATAATGTTGAAATTTCAATTATTCGTCTCTTTTGCTTGAGAGTTCAACTATTCAGTTGTCAATACAACTGTCTGATTAAAAGTTAATTTTTAGTTAATTGTTGAAAATTCGTCTTTTTGGGTCAGAAATTCATATCTTTTGGTAGAAAGTGTACTTATCTTTTTTGGTTGAAAATTGAACTATTTTTTGAAAAATGAAATATACAGGGTGTTTATTTTATCTTGAGACATCGAAGTATCTCAAGAAATACGTATCTAACAAAAAAAAGGTCGGTAATAAAATCTTTTTATTTTTCAGCGAGAAAAGGGATCCCGCAAAAATTTATCCCACCCCCTGCGGGCGGAAGGGGTTAACCTTAAAATTTTGATTGGAAACCTACATTTTTTATTGCAGATTTAGATTCTCAAAAAAAAACGTAAGTTTTGTTTAAAAAAATTTTTTCGATTCACGCCAGATGGCGCTGAATTGGCGAAAAATGACATTGCTGAATGTTCAAGGAATGCGCTTCCAAACGACAAATAAAAAAGACAAACGGGTCGTTTTGTTTGGGTTGGTTAGTACAGGTTGGTTCGTTTACGTTCGTTACGTTGCTAAAGTTCGTTTGGGAAGGATTTGGTATCTTAGTTACGTTCGTTTGGGTTGAATTGGGTT
>CAKNYM010047831.1:29168-68624 GCA_932195095.1 Andricus curvator
CCCAGTAACAGAAGTTTTGGTGGGACCGACGTTACAACTAGAATCTCCACCATACGACGAATCACTACTTAACTTGGACATGATTTCGACTCGTAAAACAAATTTCGCACATGAAGGTGGTAGTTGGGTGTATAATCTAAACATGGATAATACAAAAAATAAAGTAGCCTCGGAATGGACTGAAACTTTGATTGACGAAATGCATACACACGGTAAACGTAAAGGTCGAGTTTCAGCCGATGAATGGAGACTGGGTGTTTGGAATGCTAGAGGAGTGAATGATCTTAAAGTAAGAGAACTACGAGAAACCATGCACATAAGAAAACTAGATATTTTATGTGTACCTGAGACGAAGAAAAAGGGTTGCGAAAATAGAAACATAGAAAATGGTGTATTGAAAGGCGGCTTCGAAATATGAACAGGAGTAGATAGTGAATCACATGGTAGTCAGGGGGTCGGTTTGATTATGAATGAAAAAGCAAGACAGCATCTGAAAGATCATGATTTTGTATCTCCCAGATTGCTGTGGGCTAGAATGAAGGTAGAAATCAGAAGATTATTCATCATAGCGTGCTACGCCCCAGTTGATAGTGATCCGTGAGAAGTCAAAGACGCCTTTTGGGATACTTTAAATAATACAATAAGTACTTGCGATCAAGGTGAAAGAATAATTCTGCTAGGAGATATGAACGGATGAGTCAGGATACAGATACAGAAAGGATGATAGGTAATTTTGGGGATCCAACAAGAAAGAATGATAACGGGAAAAGATTAGTTAGCTTATGCTTAGAAAAGGGCCTATTTATTACAAATACCACGCTGAAAAAACCAGTTCTCGTCAGATCACTGAAGTTAAGCAGCGTTGGGCGCGGTTAGCACTTGGATGGGTGACCATTCGAGAAAACTGAGTGCTGTTGGCACATCGTAGGTGAGGTGAGCCCACACTTGTAGTTATTTACTACAAGTTATCAACCTAGAAACACTACCCGAATCGGGTAGTGTCACGCCTACCCCGAAAGGGAAATGGCTTAATGGTATACATACATACATACTTGGTTTAGACATAAAATGATCCACATGTACACCTGGCGTAAAGGAAATAGCCACAGTATAATTGACTTCGTTATTGCGGATGAAAGACTAAGAGAACTTGTAAAAGATACAAATTTCATGAGGGGTTCTGAATGCAATAGTGATCATACCTTCTAGTCTCCCAAATAAACTCAGGGCGGGAAAGGAGAAGAAAGAGAACAAAAAAACGAAACAAACGCGAATCAAGATTGAAAATTTACAGAAACCGGATGTGCAAATAGAATTTCAGAATAAGATAAACGAACGCATAGATAGGGCAACTTGGGAGGCATTTAGAAGCAATAAAGATATAGAGGGCGCGTGGACTATGTTACGGGATATCATTGTTAAAACTGCGACCGAAGTGTGTGGTACGGAGGTGGTAGGAAGATAGTCTGGTGATGCGTGGATGAATGATGAAATTCAGGTAGCCTGGCAAGAAAAGAAAAAAGCTCACATGAAAACATTACACATCACAGCTCTTAGCGATGACGAGAGAAATAGACTCGAAAATGATTACAGACACAAAAAGAGGAAAAATAAACGACTCGTCAAGGAAAGTAAAGATAAAATCAGAAAAGAAGAAGAGAAGAAAATGCAAAACGACTTTAAAGGAACCATGAAACTATTATTTAAAGAGATGAAGGGAAGTAAAAATACAGAGTTTGTCAGCATGAGAAACAGCAAAGGTAAAACACTATATGATACAGACGGGATAGTAGAAGCTTTGAAAGACTTTCAAAGAATTATTAGGAGGTGAAGATATAGGGCAACAGAACTGCGACATAGAACATAATGCATTAGAAAACCCAATTGACAAAGTCTGTATAACTGAGGCTACAGATATAATTGAGAACTTGAAAAACGGCAAAGCTGCTGGTGTGGACAGTATCAGCGCTGTAATGCTTATATACGGTGGCGAGTACATACCTCACAGGCTGTGCGAATTGATAAATTTATGTATCGAGACGGGAGAAGTCCCAGACGATTAGATAAAAGCGATTATCGTACCAATATACAAAAGAAAGGGAGATAAAAGCAACTGCAATAATTACAGAGGTATCAGCTTATTGAGTACCGTAAGCAAAATATACTTGAAAATACTTATTCGTAGGATAATGAAAATAACAGAAGAAAAGATATGGGAAGTTCAAAGTGGATTTGTGCCAGGAAGATCATGTACAGATCAAATATTTAGCTTAAGACAGATCACAGAAAAAAGTTTGAGAGTAGGAAATAAAGTTTCCTGTGCATCTGTTGACCTATAAACAGCATTTGACATAGTGAATAGAAGTAAACTTTGGGAAGTCCTCAAAGAGTACGGAGGCTCCTACAAGCAAAAAAACAATATATGCAGGTAGTAAAGCAAGTGTAAGGGTTAATGGGAAACTGAGTAACTGGTACGATATTATACAAGGCGTGAGACAAGGATGCGTTATGTCCTCATGGCTATTTATCATATTTATGGATAAGTGTCTAAGAACATCGGACATCTTAAGATCTATACAACCCAGAGAACCCTAGTTTTTCTTTATCTCAAAATGGTATAAGATAAAAATGCTGCAGACAGTTGAAACTACAGTACGAGTTTTTGATATGGGTTTAGTTTTCGAGGTAGTAGTCAACATAGTTATTAACTCTTTGTGACGTTTTCATCCAATTTTGTTATAAAAGAAGGTTGAAATTTTTTTAATGGAATTTGAACTTTTTTTGCCACATTTTTGTATTTTTGTATATTTTCGTACACCTAATGTCGATATTTGCGCTGTTTTATTTTCCGCAAATGTTAAACATTGGTTTAATGTTCTGGCTGCTGGGGAATTTGATACAGTTCATTTTTAATATTTTTGCAAAATGTACTTGAGATATGTTTTTGGATGCCAAGCAAAGGTTTTAAGCAAATAGTACTTTAACATCGACCTTTTTCATGTCAAGGTTTGAAAAAGAACTCTTCCCAAGAAGGCTTTAAAATTTTGGAAGTCGTGAGAGTATAGGTTTTGATTTTTCACTTTCGTGAAATGGCATTGAAAGATTTTTTCATTTTAGGATTAAAATATTCGGAGGGAATCTCAAAAAGGAATCAGCTAAAAACCGGAAGGTGCAGATCCTTTTCAGTGAAACGTCCTTGAAACCAGGCGTGTATTATAAATAATTCTAAGGTCGAATTTGAATTATTTTAAAAAATGGCAAATGGAAAAAATACCCAAATTTATTTATGAGTAGTCATTCATATGTGTCTACATTAGGGCGGTCCACATTTTTTCTCTCGAATTTTCATGCATGTGGCCCGAAAGTTTGTTCGAATCCACACAAAAAATCAATCCATTTTGCTTCCTCATATTGGACGCTTTTTAATGGTAACATTTTCCAAAAAATTTTAATTCATTTAATTAAACCTTCCTCAATTTAAAAATGTCTCATACAATGTTCTAAGCAATTGTCCGGGGGTGTGTGTGTGTGGATGTCACACTTTTTTGCGAACACGATAACTTGAAAACGGTTGTAGATAAATTGATGAAATTTGGAGGGCTTATCTTCACCACTTATATCTTGAAACTGACCGAAGGATTTTTAAAAATATTCATTGCATTTTTTTAGCACTCAATAATATTTTAAAAATCAGTTTTTATAGTAAAACTATTTTCATTATCATAATTCAGAGTTAATGCAAGAATATAAAGGATTCCTTGGTTAGAGGCGAATCGATTGACCTACAATATTAATACATTTTATTACAGAGTAGGGAAGTTATGGAAATTTATATATTTTCAAAATCGATTTTTATAGTAAAAATGTTCTCATTCTTATAGTTTAATGTTGATGCGAGAATAGAAAAGTCGTGTCGATTCAAGACGAATCGATTCGTCTATAACATTGATAAATTTTATTGAAGAGTAAGGAAGCTATGGTAATGCATAATATTTGAAAACACGGATTTTTATAGTAAAACTTTTTTCACTAACATAATTCAAAATTGATGCAAGAACGGAAAAGATTCCTTGATTCGAGGCAAATCGATTGATCTATAATATTAATACCCTTTATTGAAGATGAGGAAGTTATGCTCATTTATAATATTTGAATCATCTGTTTCAATCAGAAAAACTTTTTTCATCGACATAATTCAAAGTTGACGCATGAATAGAAAAGACTTTTTGATCAATAATTCTGACAATTTTTGTAAAGAAATCATAAAGCTGGGAAAGGGATAGGGTGTGACAGAACTTTTCCTTCCCCTTTTCCAGCTCAAAAAATTATCATCTCGAATACAAAATTTGATTTAACATTCTTATTAATTATTAAATTAATAAATATTATTTATTATTCATTATTAATATTATGAAGACTTTCTTTTGTATATTATTCCATACATAACAATTCTGTGAGGCTCTTCACTTGGGGTGATCGCTAGAGAGATTGATCAGCAACCTGGGTCGGAGCAGTGTTGCGGAGTAAACGTGTCATTTAAATAAATAACACGAGAATTCCAGATCAATCTAAAATATATATACCTAACACTTATATACCTATCCACCTCATACCTATATTCCTACCTACCTTATACCTATATACCCATATACACACTACTATTCTCCAACCGAGCAAGTCACGCCTACCCCGAAAGGGAAATGGCTTAATGGTATAATAATAATAATAATAATTCAAACAAATCCCACTAACGCTTCCTCTATGAGGAAGCAAATACATTTGCTAACGGGAAGGAAAGTGCTCGTGAAATGAGCACCATATAATTATAAATACAAACAAAGTGGAAACACTCGAGTTCGAATTCACAGCATGTTTGTTTTGTTTTGTGAAAAAATGATATTTAGAGGTGGCGCAAGCCCCCACGTATTTTGCATATGAAAAAAGACTTTTTTGTAAATTTTATTCAGAATCGTCAATGTTAGGTGAATCGCTTTGAAACTCAAAACTTCTCTTCACGAAAATCTATAGAATACGAGAAAAATATTACTTTTTAAATATCACCCCCATAAGTCTGTTTGATAGGGTCCTAAAAAAACCCATGAGTGAAACAATGGGTTTTGCGAGTTTTTGGCGCTAATTATGATTTTTTGCGTTTTTTTTTTAATACAAAATGTTTCTTATACATAAAATATTTCTTTATACTGAAAATTAGATGTTGAAATAACTGTTTAAAAAATTTGTTATTCTTTTTACCCAATTTTCTCTTAGAATAGAGATAGGAAGTCGCTGTTTTTTCAAAAATTTTCCACTTTTTGTCCAATTTTAATTGCAGTGAGGTAATACTTATTTAATGTAAACAAACATAATTGTTTAAACAATTTATTATTATTGATAATATTCTTTAAGAATAATGCTAAAAAATTGCAGTTTTTTCACAAATTTTCCACTTTTTGTCCAAGTTATCATTATTGTTAATAATATTTATTTTTAATAATGCTACAAAAATTTGCGGTTTTTTCTGAAATTTTCAAATATTATTTGACTTTTAATTTGGATTAAGTTGATAATTGATTCCATTCATCAAAAATAATTATGTAACCAAATTATTATCGTTTATAACTATCTATTAATGCTAGATAGTTGCGGTTTCCTCTTAAATTTATAACTTTTCAGCTATTTTTTACTTAGTAATGTAATAAATATGCAAGTTAACAAATATAGTTGATTAAACAATTTATTATTGTTTATAACTATCTTCTCTTAAATAAGTGCTGAAAAGTTGCGGTTTTTTCTGAACTCTTATACTTTTTGTCTTTTTGTCCACTTTTCACTTAGTGAGGTTATATTTAATGCCAGTTAACAAACATGCTTATTTAAACAATTGATTATTGTTTATAACTATCTTCTCTCAGAGTAATGTCAAAAAGTTGCTTTCCTCCTGAAATCTTTAGTTTTGTTCTGATTTTTAGAGTTAAACGAATAATAAGTAAACCTCAACAAGAATGTATACCATAAAGCCATTTCCCTTTCAGGGTAGGCGTGACACTACCCGATTCGGGTAGTATTTCTAGGTGGATAGTTTCTTGTAGTAAATAACTACAAGTGTGGGCTCACCGCACCCACGATGTGCCAACAGCACTCAGTTTTCTCGAATGGTCACCCATCCAAGTACTAACCGCGCCCAACGCTGCTTAACTTCAGTGATCTGACGAGAACTGGGTTTTTCAGCGTTTTTTTTTATTGTATTTCTTTGAGTGAATTAGTTTTGCTGTTCCCCAATGTTAAAAAAAATTAATTCAAACAAAAGAGCTGTCTTATGCAAGAAAAAAAAGCAAAGAATGGAATAATTAGGAGAAGTGGGAGAACTAGGTCTGTAAATGACTTGTAAAAGTTTTGTTTTGAATTACAACAAGAAGTTCATTGCAAAGCGTAAAAGACAAATTTGGAATTGCACATATTTTGATATCAGCCCCCCCTCCAGCAGAATATATTCATGAAAAAGAAATAGATTGTTTAAAATATGTTTCTCTCTCATGTTTATTTATTATTTGTTCATTACTAAAAAGGCAAGGCAAAGTTAGATATTTCAGGAAAAACCGCTACTTTCTAGCATTTATCTAAGAGAAGATAGTTATAAAAAGTAATAAATTGTTTTAACAACTATTTTTGATAACTTGCAATAATTATCACCTCACTAAGTGAGAAGTGGACAAAAAATTTAGAAAAAAACGGCAACTAGCTGGCATTAATATAGATGAAGATACTTATCAACCATAATAATTTGTTTTAACAATTATTTTTTCATGAAAAATAGACAAATAGTTAACAATTTTAGAAAAAATGCAACTTTCTACCATTTTTCAAAGAGAAAATAAATCAAAATAATAACAAATTGTTTAAATAAATATTTTTGTTAACTGGATTTAATTATTATTTTACTCTAATTGAGAAGTGGACAAAAAGTTGAAAATTTCAAAAAAAATCGCAATTTCTAGCATTCTTCAAAGATATTATTATTAACAATGATGATAAATTGTTTAAACAATTATTTTTGTTAAAAATAATGAACTATTACCTCATTCTAATCATAAATTGGAGAAAAAGTGAATTTTTTTTTTCAAACCGCGACTTTTCATCTCTATTCTAAGAGAAAATTGCTAAAAAAATCAATTATTTAAACAGTTATTTAAACATTTAATTATCAGTATAAAGAAATATTTCATGTATTAGAAACAATTTGCATTTTGAAAAAACGCAAAAAAATCATAACTAGCGCCAAAAACTCGCAAAACCCATTTTTACACCTATGGGGTTTTTTTGGGACCCTATCAAACAGACTTATGTGGGTGATATTTGACAAGTAATATTTTATTCGTATTCTATGGCTATTTTTGAAAAGAAGTGTTGAGTTTCAACGCGATTCAGCTAATATTGACGATTCTGAATAGAAGGAGCCCGCACAAAACCAATGGAAAAAATGTCTTCGTCAAATTGCCTGAAACTTTCAGAAAATGATTTTCTCGGCATGCCGAACAAAAGTCTCCACGGGCACAACAAGATCCTATGATTAGTTTCCGAGCTATGGGATCTAAAAGTACCAGATGTTCAGGTTTCCTGGGACTATGCGTAGAATAAGCTAGAGATAAAACTTAACGGAAAACTCTGAAAGTCTTAACAGTCTTGAAAAATTCTGAAAAACTCGTGTAAATACTGCTCTTCGTGGACTATTTAAATCTATAGTGTCCCAGGATATTTGAAAATCTGCTACTTCTAGATTCCATAGCTCGGAACCTAATCATAGGATCTTGTTGTGCCCGTGGAGACTTTTTTTCGGCATGCCGAGAACATCATTTTCTGAAAATCTTCAGCCAATTTGACTCAGACATTTTTACATTCTCATTCTAATGAGAAGGTATTGGTTTTATGTAAAATTTGACATAGTCGGTTTTCATCAAATCTCCACGTTTTGAGACCCCCTGAGCCAGAAAAAACGGTTTTTACCAAGGTGTCTGTCGATCTGTAGTCTGTCTGTCTGTCTGTCTGTCTGTCTGTCTGTCTGTCTGTCTGTCTGTCTGTCTGTAGCCACGATAACTTTCGAAAAAATGATCAGATTTGATTGAGCTTTGGCACACTTTTTTATGGCCGAAAAATAGAGAACGAGTTCGTTAACCAGCTATTTTGGATGAAAATTCAAAAAGTGAGCACATTTTGAAAATTTTTGAGACCACTTTTTTTGAAGATTTAAAAATTCTATGTATGGTTATTAGTAGTACGCAAAATGACGAACAAAATATTCTAATGACTTTTCGTGATAAAACAAAAATTACTGGAGTTATAGCATTTTCAAAATTCCAAAAAACAAACGAAAATGTACATTTTATGCCGAAAAACGCACGATATGAAAAAAAGTCAAGAGGAGAAAAACGTTGCTTTTTGAACGCCCTATAATATTTTCATAACAAATTTTTGAATTTTTTGAAAAATAAAAAATTCAAATTTTAATCGCACAAAAAAATAATCAAAAATTCCATTTTGCTGTGAAACTATGCAAGATACGAGAAAAGATCATTCCACCAAAATTGTGCACCCAAAAAAGATCTACAAATTTCTCATCATTCACTTTTTGATATGACGCGTAGTTTTTGTTTTATTCGTAAAAAACAGCATTGAAAATAGAAAAATCAAATGCACAGAACCGAGCGTGGAACGCAAGGTTCAAATGATTTTCAAATCAAATATCGAGCGCGAAGCACGAGTGTCTGGATGAGAATGTGTTCCTTAAGGTCGATAGAACCTTGAGTAAATGAAGTTCCTTTTCAGTCTAAAATAAAAACAAATTTAACAATCACTTAATATGTAGAGGTTTTGATAATTTTATAATATTTGCAAACAAACTTTTTCTTTTCATCGAAGTCGAACACGAAGTTGAAAAATCTAGAGCAACCGAGCGTAAAGCGCGAGATCCAACAGTTGCGCGCCCTAGGCGCGCTCAAACTTGCGAGCGAAGCGAGCCGCGCGCGAAGCGCGCGATGACAATGTGCCCGCGAAGCGGGCAGATTTTTTCCATTGGTTTTGTGCGGGGTCCTTTACAAAAACGTCTTTTTTTCTTATGAGAAATACGTGGGGGCTTGCGCCACCTCTAAACATAATTTTTTCTCAAAACAAAACAAAAATGAATTAATTTTTTTCTGGGTTCGAACCAATTTCCGGGCGATATGCATGAAAATTTGAAGAAAAGAAATTTCCAATGCATTTAGGACCACCCTAATCTACATACATGTATTTTTTTCAAATTAATATAATTCTGATTTGTGTACACTCTACATTGTACATTATACATTTTTATGTCTGAAGTGAACATGATAGATCAAAATCGTTGAAAATGTTACATCACAATTTTATTTTCCACTAAGAAAAAAGATTGCTTGAATCACAGGAATATAGTAGAGGGGAGTGGGGCTGAGCCGACACTTGTTTTTTCAAAGAAAAATATAAACCGTTTGAAATTGTTTTTTTTAATGAAAGTGGGCCCTAATGCCCTACCTATATCAACAGAGTTCCGTGGCATTCTGTATGGCATGGCACATTTTACGATATGAAAAGTGTTTTCGGAGGTCAAAAGTTTTTTCCAACGCTTGTGGAAAATTGTGTTCTTCTTTTGCATATCATCGTCGACTATCATCAAGATATATTCATCTTATGTAAAAAGGGTGCTGAACATGAATATGTTGTTAAATTTTGATTTCCCGATTATTTTCAATGTTTTTCGAATACCAATATACAAAATTGACGCGTGGGGCTAAGTCGGCACTGAGTACGTCATCCTGCCTACAGGATACAGACAGATGTACATACATACATATACAGGCAGACACACAGACACTTTTGTAAAAATCTTTTTTTCCGACTCAGGGGGTCTCAAAACGTGAAGATTTGATGAAAACCGAGGATGTCCAATTTCACGTAAAACTAATACCTTCTCATTATAAGATGTCAATGTAAACAATTTTATTTGACAACGTATTAGGTATGTTTGGGTCGAAAATTTAGTTTGCTACAATAATAATTTTTTTTTATATGTCCTTTTCTTTCTTCAAACATTATAGTGATATAGTCGACTTAGCCCCAGGCGCAGGGGGGTGTCGGCTTACACACACGATTTTTCGCTCGACAGATTTTCCATTATTTAATTTTTTTTATAATATATTGATCAACAAAGCATCGCACTTCAAAATCGAAAGCAAAATTTTGTAGCCAACTAAATTTTCGATCCAACAACACCTAATCCGTTTAAAAAAAAAAGTTTTTCAATTAAAGAACGACTTAAAAAAAAATTGTCGGCTTAGCCCCACTCTCTCCCACTGAAGACTTCTAATTAAATATTTTTTGACCAACATAAAGTTTTCATATAACAAGAATAATTTTTTCATTTGAAAAGCATTTCTTATGGATTCAGTACTACATTTCTTTTATTCAAGTAATCTTTTTTCTCAGTTACGCACTCAAACTTGTCAAATTATTTCTCCCAGATAAGAGTTTCACGTAATTAAAATCCATCCAAGGTCGGACGTTATATTATTACTTTTCGCGTACAAATAATATTAATATATTGAGTGGGTTTAAAAAACAAGGAAACTATTATTTCTGAGCTTTTTTTTTGCAAAATTTCTTAGTTTTCACACCAATGTTTTATCTTACGAAAAAATTATTCTGGTAAACAAAATATTCTTACCTATAGATTTAACTTTTTTTTTAATTTGTTACGATGTCGATGGGAGCTTTATTGGAAGACCTCACGGACCTTTTTTTTTACGCGCTTAGCCGTATGGATTCCTGTATATACAAAGTAGATACTAAGAATTAGGGGTTCAATTTTGTTACAGATGAAATTGAGCCAATGAAATTGATAACGAGGTAAAACTCAAAAATGAAATTTTAGTGGAGGAGCAACAAAAGTTTGTTGTGATAGCTTTCAAAATAGAAAATTCCTATAAAATTATAGAAATCATTAAGTGATCCTTAAACATTAAACAAAAATTGTTGCTGAGTAGAGGGGAGGAAAAACAAAATGGGCCTCCCATCGTTATTTGCCACTAATTTCGAAACCAAGACGGTATACTAAAATAAATGACTGGATCCAAGCAAATATGTGTCTTTAGTTTCTTTTCTTTGAACCAAAGATAGTATTTAATTATTCGTCAAATTAAAAAATCTAGATTTGTCCGACGCTAAGAGTTGATACGATTATTGCAAGTAAATGATAGTATACATTTCAAAAATATGTTTTTAAATTCAATATTGACATAATAATAAAATTAATCAATTCGAACATATATTTGTTCGAACAGAGGAAATACTTTTTTGAAATAAATACATTTGCAGCTCGTTGGAATAACTTTTTTTCAACTTATCATTTTGGCATATTTATTTCAATTATACAATTATTTCAGTGCATTAAATATTTGTTTGGACGAAATTTTCATGAAATCCGTAGGAAGAGATCCTTATTTAGTTCATTAAAAACAAATAGATGATTTTAAATAAACATTGCTTTCAATAGTAAATTTATGATCTGTAATTTTCAGTAGTTCAGTAGAAATGCCGTTTGGTAGCGCAGAGCGTTTTTCACCATATGTTTGTAGTTAGATTAGAATAAAAAGATGTGATGATCTAGATACGTCACCTGATACTACTATATGCCTTTTCTTTTGTCAGCATCAGTACTGACTATTAAAATAATATTAACTTATAACTAGTATTATATTAAACTTTGTAGATCAATGGACCGAATTCATTTCAAATTGGGCAGGTTGTGCGTGTTAAAACCACAGAATTGTTTAGGGATAAAATATGTTATTTTTCAAGGGATTTTAGACAATTGTTTAGGGGTAAAATATGTTCTTCAAGGGATTCTAGACGACCCGTATTTTACCGATTATACGAACTATTTTCCTACTAAGTTATGAGAATTTATCTTGTGTTCTCGTCTTGGAGACGAGAAAATTGGATTTATTTCTATGAAAGATGAAAATTCGTATTTTTCTAGGAAAATTTTGTAAACAAAAAATTAATGTTGAAATCTAAAAGTTAGAAAATTTTAGAAAATTGCATGTTTAAAGAAAAATAAAGTTATAGCTGAGTTCATTCATATTTTACCAAAAATTTCGAAAAAAAACGCAAATTACATAAAAGTGCTTAGAAGCTTTTGTCCGAAATTTTCAAAGTTTTTTGATATCTCGTCTCGTTATTGCAAAAAATGCGAATTTTCATTTTTCATTGCAAAAAATAAATACAATTTTCTCTTTCCTAAAACGCGGGAATAAAATAAACTCTTTTGGGATAAATGCACCATATTAGTACCAACTTAGAAAAAATCAAGAAAAAATAAAACGATAGCGCTTTTAAGAAAATCAATTTCAAGTTTTTTAGGAAAACAGCCGTCATTTCGTCAGTTTTTAAATTCTTTGAAATTTTCTGGCGGACCAAGGAGATTTGTCAATCCGTGAAATACTAAACATGTTTTCCCGAAAATATTCTGTAACTTCAGCATGTGCAGCCTGCCCGATTTGAAATGAATTCGGTCAATGAAATATTTGTTTCATTTTAAGCTGCGTTTATTTCTATGAATTACACTGTTTTTAAAATAATGATCTCCTTTCTTTAAATCAAGGATTTAGTTCTTGGAATCAATTAATATTTCTAATCAACTTTATTACATATTTATTCTGAAAAATATTTTGCAACTTAGGATGATAGAAATATTTACTCGTATTAAAAACTCATTTCTTTGTTTGCAAGAAATATTTGGTTGAACTTAGAGTACGCTTCTTTGAACCAAGGAATTAAATGTGTCCATCAAAACTACTTTTACATTAGTCCATAAACTTTAATTAGTTGGAAGGAGATATTTTCTTGATTTAAAATCACATTCGACTATATCAACTACCTTATTTTTGAACACAAGTCTCTTATTTCTTTCAACCAATAAAAACTTTCCTTCGCTTAAAGTTAATATTTCACTGACAGAAATAAATATTTATTTCCAATAATTATTCCATACTTTTGGTTTAGATAGAACAGTTTCTTTGTATTATTGAAGAAATATTTTATGGAACGTATTCTGTACGATCATTTCTTTGAATCAACTAAATTTTTTTTTATTCAAGATTTTTTTTCTTATTTTTCATATGATCAAACTTCAACTAAAAGTAGGACAAACGACGTACAAACTTATGCAAAAAGAAAATGCGAAAAATTTTATTTCCGGGGGACCAACTTCAGATGGCTGGCTTTATGGAACTTTTCGGAATCTGGCCACGAAAAAGGTGCAGCTGATGATATTGGTGAAGTGGTAAGGAGGACATCTGGCAAGTTTGTAGCCTAGTATAGCTGTTTTGAAACTCAATGTGATAATATTTGAGGCGAAAGAAGAGAAAATATTTGTTCTTGATAACAGTTCAATGAAGCGCATGAAACCGATTTCTAAGTAGACCATGAAACTTCACCAAATTACTTGGTCGAATGATTATTATCATGACACTTTTGGTCTTCTAATGTTGTCGTGCAGCACAGAAAAAATCTAGGCATTCAATTTCGTTTTGGGTATGTTCTCTCTCTTTATCAATGTAAAAACTGAAAAACAATGGAATTTCTTTAAAATATTCGTGTTGCTTAGTAGGAAACAATTACGGTTTGTTTCAATACACTTCGAAGCTGTTTCTTTGTTCAAAATGAAACATTATTTTTCTCTGTGAGTGCTTGCAGAAAAAATGCCCATGCAATTTCGCCTGAAACTCATCAACCACAGCAGCTGAGATCTTATGAATGTCAGAAAGCTTCTCTCAAGCGGACTCTAATAGACTGCTTCAGTTTCTATTTCTAACTCTAGAGTAGCAATGACAGTTCATTTCAATTGCGTAACGAAGAGGACGGGAAGGCATTAGATCAGATCTACATGTATATTGGCAGATGCAAATAACGGTGATGACGATTAGCGTCCGGTGACCCGACGACCTCTTACTCGGTGGTCCAATTTGCGGCTGCTTTGTCCAATTACATGCCATTAGTCATTACCAATGCTGTTGCAAAACTCCTACGCCATCCCTCGATTTCTGCCTCCTTTCCCCGTCTCTGTAATGCAACTTCGAGATCACAAGCAATAATCCCATTTAATGACACTCGGCCCATTTTGTGAAAATAATTCAATGTATTTTCTTAATTGTGTAAAAATGCAGTCAGTCCAAGTCTCATTCAGCTTCGGTGAAACAAAATTCAAAGAAAAGTTTAGTGCTGTTATTTGACTATGCTCTATATAAATTATAAGTCATACCGTAAACTGGGGCTAAACGGTGCTCCCTTGATGCTGCATTTCTGAACGCGATATTTGCTTTTCACAATGAAAAAAAGGGGCTTGCAACTAAAATTTGTGAAACTTTAATTGAAAAATCAAGAAAAAACAATATCGAGTTTTAAATACATAATAGAGGGTGCGCGACTGTTCCCCACATACACGTCGCTTTAGCCTCTGTTTACCGTATATACTCTTCTATGTAATTTGTATTTAAGAAACGATTGAAGAAAGGATAAAAATAATTTCTTTATTTAACAAACTTCTCAACTCACTCTATTATCAGAAATTTCAATTTGCCTCAATTTTCCCACATTAAAACTAAAAAAAAAATATATTTTAATGAGATTTCAATTCATTCTACTTTGAATTCGCCTTGAATTCGAATTTTTCCAATTTTGAAAGCTATACATGTTTATACTAGTATAAGCATTCTTTATCTTTAAAATCGTTTTTGTTCATTCGATTACTTTCCACTTATTTCAAGATTTAGGGGCCATGCATAAATTACGTATCGTCTTTTGGATGGGGGTAGGTCAACGATTTTTTTATGCTGTTTCACATGGGAGGTACGTGGTCCAAACCATTTCTTACGTAAGATATTTTCAAGTCTGCGAATCAAAGTAAAGGGTCATCCGAAAATTGCGTAAGGTTTTTTTTGTGATAATTGCACCCACCCCCATATAAGATACCGCGAGATTTGCTGTAACCCCCCAAAATCTTACGAAGCTTTTCTAAATTTAGGGAACGAATATGCATATAAATACTAAATTCAGTTAAATAAACGTAGAACCTTAATGAACTTAGTTTTGGAAATAAAATGTGTTTATAACAATAAGTATTTAGTTTTACAAATGTACAAATTTATCATTTCTTCAGGGCCTAAAATGTTGCATAGTTTGGCACATTTTATGTTGCCGGAACTCAAGAAGTCTGCAGTGGAAAAGTAACTTTATTTTTTAGGCAGAATTTCCAGTAATTTTTTAAAACTAAAAATGTAACTATTCGGTTGAAAATTTATGTATTCAGTCAAAAAGTCGTCTTTTTGTTAGAAAATCAATTTTTCGGTTAAAAATTCAACTATTTGGTTAAAAATGATTATGTTTTGATTGAGGATTCAAGTATTTTGTTCAAAATTCTTCTTTTTTGTTAACTTTAACTGGGGTTGATTCTAAATTAACATTCTTCTTTGTTATTATACCATTAAGCTATTAAGCCATTTCCTTTTCGGGGTAAGCATGACTCACTCGGAAAGGAAGGGATTAATGTGGGGGGGGGGGTATAGATTTTTAGATTGATCTAGAATCCCTGTGTTATTTATTTAAATAACACGTTCGTTGCGCAACACTGCTCCGACCCAGGTTGCTGATCAATCTGTCTAGCGATCACCCCAAATGAAGAGCCTCACAAAATTGTTATATGTGGTTCCCCACTTGGACCCATTAGTATCCAAGGTCCTTTGTTTCAGGTGTCATTCACTCCCCTGACAATCTTCTTAATGTATTTCTTATAAACTATTTGTCGCCACACTTTTCTGTCCTGGCATACCTCTCTAGCTTCCTTCACGTCCATGCATTTTCTCATGCAAGCTCTTGTGTTTCTATGGCTTCTTATGTATCTTCAAATTAGGGTCTCATTCACAAATTCTAACCATTCCTTCCGCGGTCTCTATCTGCGCACGCTGCCATTTACTCTACCTTGATATACTTGCTTTGTTAGTAAATATCAACAATTACATTTTTTGTTTGTTAAAAATTGATAATTATAGTTGAAAATTTATCTCTTCGGTTGAAAATTGAAGTACTTTGTTGAAAATGCGGTTTTTGGTCAAAAATTAACTGTCTAAACTGAAACTTCAAGTTTTTTAATTTAAAATTCAACTGTTTCATTGAAAATAAGTTTTTTTGATGAAAATTCATCTTATTTGTAAAAAAAATTCACCTTTCTGGCTTAATAATTCAAGTTTTTTTTTATTTGTCTTTTTTGGTTGAAAATACTATCATGTTGCTAAAAAAATCTACTGCATGGTTAAAAATTCACCTTTTTTGTAAACAGCCCGTCTTTTCAACTTGAAATTTTAACATTTTGAACTGATAAATATTTCTTGGTTGCAAATTCAACTCTTGTTGAAAATTCGTATTTTTAATTTAAAAATTCATCTCTTGGTAGAAATGTAGTATTTCTTGGTTCTAAACGTTACCTTTTGGTTAAAAATAAATCTATTTTAGTTGATAATTGAACTAAGTTGTTGAAACTTCGTTGGTTTTGGATCAAGTCAACTGTTTTATATTTATAACAAACAAAAGTTTTGGGTAAAATATCAGCTATTTCCATTTTTGTTGAGAATTCATCTTTTTGAGTTTGAAAATTCAAATTCTTGGTTGAAAGTTGAAAAATTTCGGACCCTAACAAAGGGGGCCACGCAGTATAAAATTTCAGGAAAAAAATTACAAAATTTATGCACGGCCCTTCATAGAAAATATGAAACAAATGTTGTTTTTGAAAACAACTGAGCCTCGGCAGAAATAACGTTTAATCAACAAAAACACTTTCATTTAGAACTGTGTTCATAGTATGGCAAAATATTATTGCCCATGAATTTTATGCTCTACGTTGAATTATATATATCATAGAGATAATTTTGTCAGACATGCTATTTTTACATTTGTTTACATTTTGCACAAAAGATTTCAGCAAAACATATTTTTGTATATCTGCCGAGAATCCCACTGATTATGTGAATTACGCTTTATGATTTATAATGATTTTTATATACAATATATGATCTTCTTATTTTGAATCTTGAATGATTCATATTATAAATTTGTTTTAAATTGGACAGTGCTTTGATTTTAATATATTTTAAATGCCTTTATTTCAGATGTATTTAATAGGCATAGTTATTGCTCAATTAAAATCAATTTTTCTCTACATTCCCTGTTTAATTTATTTGAATTTTCTATTGAATTTATTTGAATTATTCTAAGTAAAAATTCAAATATTATAGTTTTCCAAAGTTAACGAGATGTTATTGTAAAAAACAGCGAGCCTCAGACGGAACGTGCTTCGTTTATATTCAAATCTTTGTTCTCCGAGGGTTTCCACAATTTAATTTCAGTATCTTTTTCAATTAAATGCTGTGGTTTGATAATTTTCAATTTAAATAAGACTCTTAGCTTCGATTTTTTTTAAATTTTTAGGTTCCAAGAGTTCCCTTATTTACTTTTGGCTCTGTTCTGAACTGAAAGAATAAATTCTTAATCTTTTCTTAATTCTGAACCATTCAATTTATCTAAAATTACAATACTTTTAAGCCTAGTTATTCTAATATTTTGATGTTTTAAATTTTTTTATTCATTCGAAATGGATATCATTTCATCGATGTTTGTGTAATCTGTTCAAGGATACAAAGTTGTAAAAAGATTATTTCTAGATGATTCCTGACAATAATTATTCTTTGAACAGAATGTAATTTTTTTACATTCATGCATACGCATATTCGAAGTAATATTATCTTTTTTTGTTAAAATTCAGATTGAAACTCTTTCGAGTAGATTCTGCTGGGTTTCATTTTGAGATAAATATTTAAATTTTGCTTCGAACTTCAGATCTACAGCAGTAAATAGTTGTTTCCCAAGAGACATATCATAAAATATTCCAATAATTAAAAAATGTCAGTTAGATATACATTGATTTTTATCGTAAATGTTAGAAGCTCAAATGATCAACCCATACTTAATTATTATTCATAGACCATAACCATGGTGTTGCACTCTGACACTACACCTATAAGCCTACGTGGTATCATATATTTCTCCATGTCAGATCTCAAGCTCAATCTCTAATTATCACCAATTACAAAATTATAAATTATAATCCAGAACATCGTCACGAACTCGATGTCATTCCATAATTCATAATTGCAGGTTAATGTCATCTTATCTAAAATCCGACATGCACCGTGAAGCAGGACAGATGTAAATCAGGCGATGATCAGCTGCCACTCATTCAGATGGGCGGTTCAGGGAAGGTTAAACGATAGGGACAGAGGGACAAAGGGGCAATCATTTTAGCTTTTTGTTCGACAAGTCGTGCAAACATTTCATCAGAGATGACAGTCAAACTGACAGATCGTCTTTTTTGGGTCGTAACAGTGTTATGAGCTTAGGATCTTTAAAGGATAGAAAATAGACCGCCGAGTCGACTCTAAACTCTCAAGTCCCTCGGGTTTCATGCAGATGCACGAAATAAGCAAACTGTGCAGGGTGAGAACCCGAAGGTAAGAATTCTTCGAATTTTCAGCAATTTTAACGGCGCAGGCGCCAGGACTCCGACGATCTGAATGAGTGGCTGGATGGTCGTGGGCTCACTGGGCTAACAAGGTGGGCCCGCCTCACGTAATGACGGGTTTCGCGCGGGGCCCCGCACTTATTGCCTTTTATTTATTTTTAATCTTCTACCACACAGACAAACAAACGGAGGCTACATCCGGGCCCCAGGGCCCACCGCAGCCTCGCGATTCATTAGTTTTATTGCTCTAGAGCGATTAACAACCGATCTCGCGATTCTGACCGATTTATGAGTCACTCTATTGTCAGAACTTCTCAAACGTCATCGAGAACAGATAGTCCAAATCGTTCCGCAATCAAGACGATGAACTCGTTTGGAAAACATATTTCAGGGTTCAAATCAGGTGATAGACCAGTTTAGCCATTCTGTATAACGCTGAAATGAGAATGTTGATCTTTTTCCGGGCAGCTTTTACAATCTTTAACCTAATTTCAGAATCTCTGATGAATCTCCGTGGTTCCACCTCAAAAATCAGTTCGAGAAAGGGGTCAAAGTCAGAACTCTAGGATTATAGCAGAAAAGTCATGATGTAAAATTCAATGGTCAATAATAAGGCGTCATTAACCAGGGTTGAGGATAGTGTCCTGTGGTCAGAAGTCAAAGTTTGAGTAGCAAAGGGTAAGTTCAAAGAGTCAGAAGTCAAAGGTAAGGAATGAAAGATCAATGTTCCAGAACTCCGAAGTCAAGTGAAAAAGTCCAAGGAAGGTCAAGAGGTCAAAGGTCAATGATCAGAGCTAAATGATTAGAGATGAGAGGTTAAAGGTAAGCAGGTTACAGAGCATGAGTAAAAATAGTGAGTAAATATAAAGGATCATACTTCATAGGCCCGGGAAATATACTTGAAGTAAAAGGTGTCAGGTCAGAAGTCAATGATCAGATTACAAAGATTAAAAGTCAGTGATTAGATGTCACAAGTCGAAGATTGGAGGTGAAAGTATGGTCACAGGCCATCGATGAAATTTAGGTTTACAACTGTTTCTGCCATAGTCTATACGAAACCCTAAAATCTACATTCAAACAATTAGAATTCCTGAACTTGTATCAATGTATCCTATCCTAAGAAGTGTAAGGATTAATACGAGTCCATCATGTTAAGGCTTCCTAAAGTGTATTCGAGGAATAGGTGGCTACATTATGTCGAACACCGAATCGGAATTGCCGGTTTGATTCGAACGAGGAGGAAATGGTCTGAGAGTTTCAGGTACGCACCACCGTTTAACGATCTCTGGGGAAGGTCCGAAAGAAAGCCAGACCTGATGATCTCACGATGGCTGTTGAGGATTGGGGTTCTGTGTGTTTTCGTAACGACACTTCCCCGAGCCTGGGCAGCGATCCGCGCTCGTGGTAACGTATAATCAACACATTTTTATATCCCGCAGCCAAACTTCTTTCTCAATGGCCTGCACGGCCGAGCTGGCGCACACGCTCACCTCACGGACCCCTCGCGATGTTCGTTTTGGGGCCCCGCGAAATTACCCGACCACCTTGGGCGCCTGCACGCCCGTCGCCATCGTCTCGTCCCGAGTAACCTTCTTTCGCAATTTGCCAATCGAGCCGGTCCCAGATCATTCATTTGCATTTTACGATTTTCGAAGTGAAATTAACACGGTACCCCGGCAACGGTCGCACGGAGAGTCTCGTTCCATACGACCCAGAAATCCGGTCCATCGGTGACGAACCTTACACGAGATGCAAGATGCTCCGGGTCATGATCTAGAGCCTCCCATTCAAGGAAGACCTACCCCTTCTCTCAACTTCTCATATTATGATGATATAATGTTTCCTGCGGAGAAAGATGTGGAGGATCAGGGCGTTTTATGGAATTTAGGAACAGGGTGTAAATCCTCAGTCATAGGGTCTGATTACCTTAACATTCGAAGAAAATTCTTCATTGTACTGGCATGTCAGTTGTTTGGGATTCTATTCGAGAACACATTTTTTTAAATTGTTCTCGTATCGAGAATGAAATAGTTGACGGAAAAAGACACTTTGTCGCAAGAATCGAAGGATTTAGAATATTCATTAACTTTCCAGAAAATGCCAGACTAGAAATTTCAGAAAATTCTAAAATTATCCAAAAATCCTAAAAGACTATATTCGAGCATATTACAGAATATTCTAGAAAAGTGAAGAACATTTCAGAAGTGTTTAGGCTAAACTGAAAGGTCCTGTGTTTGCCCACAGCGGAGTCCAATTTTTTATCCCAGATTTTAATATAAAAATTCTGACGGGAATGTCAAATATAATCGAAACTTAAAAATTAATAAAAAATTAAATATTTTTCATTACTATGAATCTCAGATATCACCAACCATTAGATACCAGAGTCTCGGAATGATTTGTAATATTTTAAATAATTCTAGAACTTTTTAGAACATTCAAAAGTATCTGAGCAAACTTCAGTTATTTACATAATAGTCAATTTAAAAAAATTGAAAACCATTCTTGAATTATTATCCAGCACAGTGCAAACATTCTGGAACATTCCAGACTGTTCCAGAAATTGCATATAAATCTATTGAATTGCGGAACGTTCTATAGGAATTGCAAACGTCCCAGAATATTCTATGATAGTCCAGAAGTTTGAATAATATAACGAGATATTTTGGAACGCTCTAATATATTCCAGACTTCTAGAGAAGTCCAGAAACTTCTAGAGTATTCCCGAAAATGTTAGACCATTATAAAGCTACTAGAATATTCTGGAACATTTCAGAAAAGTCGGCAAAATTCGATAACGTTATAGAACATGCAAAGAAATTTCGAAACTTTACAGATTGTTTCGGAACATCCAAGAAGATACAAGAACATTACAGGATTTTCTGGACAGTTTTTAAGAAATAAAGAAATATGCAAGTAAATCCCAGCACAACAAAAATAGAATTTATTTGATTTAAAAAATCATGATGAATCGTTTATTTGAATCAAACAAATTTTGTTTGAATCACATAAATAATTATTTGGCCCTATATCATAAAATAATTTGTTAGATTTGAACACACGTTCCTCAATGAAGTTGTGCCTTATAGATATAGAAAAGTGATCAAAATTTTTAATGTTTCAAACTACTATTGCAGAACTTTTAAGAATCTTGCAGAATTGAAAAATATACTCAAAGAATTGTAAAATTTCTCAATCTAGAATTAAGTGGATGTATTCGCCATTACTCAGGGGATTAAATGTGTGATTAAAAATAAAAATGTAATGTTCATTATGCAAAGCATCCAGGCTAATGTGAGCACAAATAGCCTGTATTTAAAAAAGATTTGAAACAAAATTCTGCCGTACTTTTGGAGAAAGGCTCTATCTACATTTGGAGTAGAATTGTGATATTGAAAAAAGGGTTTTTGCATATTTATTGATCAACATCTTTTACTATATGATTATTTTTTAAGAAAAAACTGTTTTCTATCACACTGCACGAGTGACAGGATTACTGTAGAACAAAAATCGATCTACCAGATAGGTCTTTCGAAACAGTTTCTCTTCGCCCAGTCTATACCATTAAGCCATTTCCCTTTCAGGGTAGGCGTGACACTACCCGATTCGGTCGACCCCGAAAAAATAAAATTCGTGTAGATAAACTTACTTTTTTGTATATAGAGCCTTTCTTCAACATTATTTCTCCAGATTTCTCAAAAATCTGTGTAGATAGGATAATTAGGGTAAAATTATCTCTGAATTTGATTACAATTTCTAAGTCACATTTGTACAGGTGAATTCGTTTTTTCATTACAAAGCCAACGATATAAAAAACTCATTTTTCCTAAAAAAATGTAGATAGAACCTTTCTTCAAAAGTACGGCAGAATTCTACGCTTTTTTCAGAGGCGAGAAATTTAATGATATGAAGGCTCCAGGGGCATAAGGGCATAAGTACGAAATTTCGGAAATGCCTCTCATTGATTTGAATTAAATCATTTGACCTAACTGATATATCTGTAAAATGTTATGGTCCAGTTTGATTTAGAAGTGGGTTAAAATCCCTATATGGTATTTTTTAAGCAGCACTATTGACAAAGGGTTTTCTCGGAGGAAGTTGCATATTTCAGGATGTTCCTTTCATTGATCGATAGCGTTGAGTAAAGCTTAAAAGCTCGGAAGAGCTTTTTTGCTTTTTTTTTTATTTCAAATGAAAAACCAAAAAGTTGTGCAGCTTTATCTGTGACTGCTCCGGCGCTTCTTTCTCGAATTTTTAGAGCTGAGTAATAGCTCGAAAGTGATTTCCTGTCTTTTTTCTTGAATTAAAAAATTAAAAATGATGCAACTCTTTCTGAGTCAGAATCGAAGTTTTTGCTGCGCGCCGTACCTTTGACTAGAGTTTTTCTCTGAGGTGGTAAGACAGTTTTTTGTATCTCCTGTAAAATTCGCTTTTTGGCACTTACGCCCTTAGACCAGAAACCCTTCATATTGTTATGTCTTCATATGAGCGTGACTCACTCGGTTCTAGCAGGGGATCAGAAAGTTCACATGAGAAAAGCGAGGAAAGGAATTGTACGAGGCGGCGCGGCGTAAGGAGGCGGGAGGGTATATATTTGTAGATTAATCTAGAATTCTCGTGTTGTTTATTTAAGTAACGCGTTCGCTCCGCAACACTCCTCCTATCCAGGTCGCTGATCAATCTCTCTAGCAAGCACCCCAGGCGAAGAGCTTCACAAAGTTATTATGTGAAGCTCTCCACTCGGGCCCATTAGTAGATATTCAAGGTCTTTCGTTTCAGGCGTCATTCACTTTACTAACACTCTTTATCATGCATTTCTTATAAGCTCTTTGTCGCTACACTTTTCTGTCAACTAAGGTTTATACCTCAGAACCCGGCGGCTTTCCACCGATTTTGATCAAATCTTTTCCAAATCTCATTTTCCAAATTTCCAAAAATCGATGAAAAACTTGATCATTCAATATGGCGGACCAAAAGTTTTTAACATTTATAAACTTTGAAAAAAAATAATAATGAATTATTAATATTTGGCATGCATATTTTTGAAGGCATAAGAAGTTAATAAGAAATAATTTTGACGTGGAGTGGAGGGTGGAAACACCCCTAATTCATGGAAAACACCCCCAAAAAATGGTTGTTGACGATTATTTTTGAAAGGGTGCATCGGTAAAAAATGAATTTTTGCAGAAAACTTGTTCATAAAATATGCATAAAAATTCATGATATTGACTTTTCCTTTGTCAATCATATTTTCCGAGATATCTACCCTGGGAGTAGAAGGTGAGTTGTGCCGCGAAAATAGTACGCTTCTTTCGTAGCTCATATCTCAAGATGGGGTCGCTTCTGGATAAAAGTGTAGAGTACTGAAATTATATAGAATTTTTTGTTCTACAACTTAATTTCACTGCATTTTCATCAAAAACCCCCTTAATTTGGAGATATGAGCTACGACAGGAGCGTGAGATCCGCGCGGTGACACTGACCCCCTACTCCCAGGGTGGATATCTCGGAAAGTATGGCCGACAAAGAAAAAGTGAAGTCTATGATTTTTCATGTATATTTTATGTAAAAGCTGCCTGCAAAAATTCATGTCTTCGCGATGCACCCTTTCCGAAATAATCATGAAAAACCATTTCGGGAGGGTGTGCTTCATTCAGAAGAAAACGCTTAAAAATCTCATAACTACTTAAAACTGTAATATTATTAAGTAGCTTATGATATCAAATTATAATCAATAAATAATTATACAATACATGAACATAGCAAATTAAAAATAACTGACCAAACACCGAAAGAAATGTGACGTTACTGCAAGCAGAGTTTTATTATTATAACATTATTACATCCATATGCGTAGCGCCATCAACCTTTTTCTGCAATTGTAATTAAAGTGATCCATTTGCAATCACCAACAAAACATTATGTACTTTAGGTGTTTGTAAATAGTTCCTGTACATACATTTGTTGTAACTCTTATTGAAATTTTCCAATAAATATATTTCAGTAAGAGATTTTTCTAATTCTTTTTTAGTTTTGCCTTTTGTGGTTTACTTTTTGAAGGTTTTTCGTAAGGTATCAATGCATTTTTACTGTATTGTTATTCACTCATGATCAGTGCTTTCAGGTTAACAGTACTGCATTTGTAAACTCTGCTTGCAGTAACGTCACATGTCTTTCGGTGTTTGGTCAGCCATTTTTAATTCGCTATGTTCATTTATTGTATAATTATTAATTCATTATAATTTAACATCATTATCCGCTCAATAATATTAGAATTTTAAGTAGTTACGAGATTTTTAAGCGTTTTCTTCTGAATGAAGCATCCCCTCCCGAAATGGGTTTTCATGATTATTTCGGAAAGGGTGCGTCGGGAAGAAATTAATATTCGCAGGCAACTTGCACATAAAATATACATGAAAAATCATGATATTCTTTTTTTCTTTGTCGGCCATACTTTCCGAGATATCCACCCTGGGAGTAGGGGGTGAGTTCCACCGCGCGGATCTCACACTCTTGTCGCAACTCATATCTCCAAATGAGAGGGTTTTTCGATGAAAATACATTGAAATCAAGTTGTAGAACGGAAAATTCTATATAATTTGAGTACCGTACTCTTTTATCCAAAAACGAACCCATTTTGAGATATGAGTTACGAAAGGAGCGTACGATTCGCGCGGCACAACTCACCCCCTACTCCCAGGCTGGATATCTCGGAAAATATGATTGACAAAGGAAAAGTGAATACCACGATATTTTGTATGCATATTTGACGTACAAGTTGTCTGCAATAATTCATTCTTTGAAGATGCACCCTTTCCAAAATAATCGTCAAAAACTTTTTTTTGGGGGTGTTTTTCACGATTTAGGGGTGTTTTCGCCCTTAATCCTAGGTCAAAATTATTTTTTATTATCTTCTTATGCCTTCAGGAATATGCATTCCAAATATGAATCATTTATTATTTTATTTTTTCAAAGTTTATAAATGTTAAAAACTTTTCGTCCGCCATATTGAATTTTTTTACCTCAAATTCATAATGATCAACCCCAATATACATATAAACTGTGTTTTCATTGCTCTAGTACTTAATTTATTCAAGTTATTCAAGTTTTTCATCGATTTTTGGAAATTTTTGAATAAAAAATGGATTTTCAAATTAGCGTAGAGATTTTTTTGTTTAGCATTTTACCAGACATATTTAGCAATACAATGCTTTTTCATTTTTAACGTCTAACTTGACTCCTCTAATACCTCTTTAGCTTCCTTTACGTCCATGCATTTTCTCGTTCAAGTTCCTGTGTTTCTATGGCTTTTTATATCGTTTCAAATCAGGGTCTCATTCACACAGGCACATTCCAACCATTCTTTCCTCGTTCAGCCTCTGAGTAAGCTACCATTTACTTTACCTCGATATCCTTGTTTCGTCAGTCGTTCATCTTTCATTCTCTCAACAATTTTCCTTTCATACTTGTCAACCAGTGTTTCCTCTACAGCACATTCTTTGAGGATTCTCTCATTACTGACTTTGTCAATTAGCATTTCTCAGCATACGCTGCGCCAACCGCGTTAATTTTACTCTTATCCTTTCCTTTTAAGTCCAGGTCTCGCTACCGTATAGCACAGTGGCTGAAAATACAAAATTATATATCGTGATTTCAGCTTTACTTGTTATATTTTCACTTCTGACAATGGCTCTTACCCTGCCGATAACCTTCCTACCCTCGTTTATATGCCTGGCTAACTCTATCTTTTCGTCATTAGTAAATAAACTCGCAAGATATACGTACTATCTTGCGAAACTTGTTCTATTCTCTCATCTTCTAAGGCAATATTGCGTACTGTTTTCTCACCCTTTCCTTCAAATACCATAATTTTTTTTTGTATTCACGTTAATTTCAGGACCCATTTTTTTCATGCTGGTATTCAGTCTGCTCAACATTCTCTATACAAGCCTTCGATTGACTCTGCTGTAGCAAACTTATCATCTGTAAACGGTAATCCACACACCTTCACGGTCCCGAGATCTACACCTTCTTCGTCAAGAAGGGCCTTTCGTATACACTTATCCATAAATATAATAAACAGCTAATATGACATAACGCAGCCTTGTCTAACACCTTCACAGAAAAAACTGGGGGTTCACTGAAGTTGCAGCTTAAATAAAAGTTGGTGTTTTTTAGAACTTGAGCTCCAATAGAAACCCATAAGCACCCAAAAGGGTTCCTTTAGAGACTTTGAACAGAACAACATGAAGACGTACTCGTATTGACAAACAAACCGATTACAAAGTGGGCTTGATAAGTTAGGGTTCGATTTACAGTTGTCGGCCGATGACTTAAGACAAAAAATTTCTTGCATATGAATATGCCTTTATGTTTACAAGTATGCTACATAACCTGCAAATTATATTTATTAAGTCATTATATCTATTCTCATTGTGATAATATTTTGTACTTTAATTTTCTTTACTAAATTATGTCCATCAGAGTTCGATTACATGTGTACTTTAAGGTAGAAGCTGTGTCATTAATTAGATAAAATGTCGAAGTGGGCAAAGCCAAAGATAGGTTCTTTGGAAATAGGCTCTATTAATATTGAGTTTTTCCAGTGATCCAAATAGAGTCTCCTTTGGAACTAATTCATCGTTCTGGGGTCCTTTTCAGCAAAAAGAGTTCCTTTTTGATGCAGCTCCTTTGGAACCGAAAATTGGTTCTAATGGAAACCTTAGTTTTTTCTGTGTTGCCTTATAACGAACCAGTCACTCAGTTGCCCATTTACTCTCACACTTTCTTTGCTATCTGCATATTCGATTCTCTTATGAGATTTAACATTTGAGGCCTTTACTATACTAGTCCTCAATCTCTCATTTGTTGCCAATTCGGATCGAGGATTGAGGTGCTGAGGACGAATGTCGCTTCCGCTCGGATACAGTGCCAAAGGCAGATCCTTTTTCTAAACGTTTTACAATCCAGATCGCGTGGCTCGCATTCAGCCACGATATCCGCTTGTTAGTCCGCACTCGGCAGCTCGCGGACGTCATTATCTTTTTTCTACGCTCGTCTTTCCGACCACCAATGAAATTGTTATGAGCCATCCACGGCTTTTAGACGCGTCGAAGAAACCCTGCACCGTAAAAAAAAACTCATCGCCAATTCTTACCGGGGTCGTAAAATAATTGCTGATTGGCTACTGTAAAGGAATGTACGCCTTTGCTCAGTCCACCGTCTGTAGTGGGTTATGAACAAAGATAATTGGTGGAAATGATGAATGCAGCCTGCACAGAATTATCAAATCAAGAAGTTAAAAAGTTTTTTTATCACATGAGGCATGTCTATAAATGATAATAATTTATTGCAATCATTTCACTTCTGACTCATTATTCAATTATAATCACGGAAGAGCCACAGAAATAGCATGAAACTAAAATACTAACAAAATTCCAAAACTTTTTCAGTTCCCACAATCGTCATATTTACGATGAATCATTATCTGCCTCTGTCAAATTAAAAAATCAAGACCGGTTCAACACCTCGTTCCATGGTGATCAATAAGTTTTATTTTTAATTATTACACGACTATTTATACTAAAGTGCCTTTCGGCTTCTTTTATCATTTTGGTATCCCTGAATGTTTCGCTGAAGTTGTTGAAATCAGGTAAAAAATAATAACCGCTGACAAAATGATGTATCGTTAATCGACATAAATATGCTAATTAATCGAACATTTTATCTGCCTGTGTCGAGAAGAAAGGGGAATAGGGCTAGAAGGCGACAGTCGTATTTTAGAATTTAATGGAAAAATTGGGTGGTCAAGCGCCATGATTAATATCGTCGAAATCTGTGAAGTGTTTGGGTAACGCGTCACTAATCACCGAATCTATTATGAGATTAATCTATTAAATTATTTATAGGAAGTCTTCTGATGTAATTTGTGGAATTTAGTATTACACGCTTAATTTCATGGCTTTATGTCATTCCATTATTACATTGTATACCTGGATTCGAGATATTAACAAAACATGATATATCTTCTTATGTGGTCTATATTCTTGAAGACAGTTACATGTTCCTGTTGAGAAGAAGTTTATTAGATTAGGACCTAGAGGAAAAGTCATTTCAATAATAGGAGCTTCCAAAGTTTACAATCCACATCATATGGTGTTATTGTTTAAATTGTACGCGAGAATGAAATGCCGAGGATTTTAAGGTGGGGAGAATATCTTACGTGACGATGTGAGGTCCGGCGTTCGTGACCAGACGCTTGTGAGGACGTGGAAGAAAGGGGCGAGCGCGCGAGTGGGCTCGTTACGCGGTAGTTACCTGCACATTGGCGTAATCATCTTCGGTTTAAATGAAAATCTAGATAAATACCTAATTACGATAGATTGTATCATATAAATAGAGGTGGATTATTTTTCAGGGAGCAAGGACCAAACTGGTTTACAGGGAAGATGAAACTAGCATGGTGAGCTAACTTCTTGAAAGGTGCATCAACCAAAAAGATTAGATGATAACCAACAAGTGATGATTCATTTAAATTTAAGGCAGCTGTGATCAGTTTCCGTATATTGATCTGATGCATACTTTGCTCTAATTGAATCTCAACTACTGCATCAAGTTGAGACATCAAGTGAAATTCATCAGATTCACCAACGACCTTTCAAAATCTGTCAAAACCACAATTTATGCGTCTTCTACGGAGTTGAGGCCCTATCTATAGATCATTGTTCATGTAAATCAACATAATTTATATACAAAAACTCCATTTCCCTCCTATGCCATCAAGTAGGACTGATTCGATTCACTCTCGTTCTGATAAAAGCCACACGGAGAAAAATAGACGTTCACACATAACAGCTAGATATTTATTGTTAACATATTGTATGTTTAACTATACAACAGCTATCTAGGTGTTGAAACTTGGTTTCTGTGGATATTTAAAGATATATGCAAGTACGCAGCGCAGTGCTTCCTTTTCTCAAAGGTTTTTTTGAAGAGGAAATAGCACTTTTATCAATCATTTTGCTCTATGCAAACAATTCACAGCATGATTATGACTATCCTGTGACCGAGCCTGTGACCAAGGCCGTAGCTTGAAAAATTTTTCGGAAAGAGATTCCAAGCAGCACACTATTGTATACATCTTCTATCTTCTGTCTCTATCTATTGTGTACATGTTCCCAAAATTTCGCGGTTGGCGGGATCAAACCCTGTTGATCCCCTCCCTGGATACGTTTTTGGCTGTGGCCAAAATATTATTAATCATAATTTTCCTACAAGCTTACATACGACATGAGACATAGACTATGAGCTTCATGAAGTGAACGACAGATGTCGACGTCAGTTTCCACGAAATTGACTATAATTTTCATCAAATGGCCGATAGAGGTAAGGCGTTTTCCTGCACTCGAGCAACGACTTCAACCTTTTGGATTTTCCAGTCTAACATCTCGGAAGTTTCAGTTAAACAGAAAAATATATTTACACCTAACATCTCAAAAAGATAGCAGATGTGACGCGTTAATATCTGTATGTTTCGCGGTAAAATATTATACTTCAAATATCTATGTTTGAACATCCAGTTTTCTCCGCGCAATCTAATTACCATCTATAAAGATTGAACCATCATTCACATATGAAACACCACATGGAATTTAACTAATCTACCAGAATTTATCCAAAATCACGGAAACAAAATATTTTCAACCAACTTAACTACGATTACGAATGCGAAACCATCCTTAATTTTTTTGTCTAAGTGGAAAATCATCTAAAACTCCTCTGACCCATCATCATTTATCTAAAACCCATCAGAACCAATCTTGAAACATCATCTGAATTATTTTTCCTTATATTGGGGTTGAAGCATATAGAAGACTTCGAATTTAAAGTATTTCCAAATTAGTTAAAACTTGAGAATAGACCAGAGAATTCTGATCCATCTGCACAATCATCTGAAGACACTCGACTACTTCCTCATCCCTAGTATTAAATCGCTAGTTACGCTATAATGTTAACATGTCTAAAATATTCCCTAAACATTTCATAAAATATCAACCACGGTTTTGTTTAAAACCATCATCTAAATCATCACATACACTGAAAAACATGGTTTAGCTGTCCCAGCTAGAAGTTTAGCTGGATTTCGTCTTCTAAGAAAATATAGCCGTGTTACCTACATATCTAGCTGTTTTAGCTAATTTTGCCATATCTAGAAATTATCCAGCTAATGTATCTAGATAATTTCTAGATGGCACAATTTAGCTAAAACAGCTAGATATTTAGGTAACACAGCTAGAAATTTAGGTAACACAGCTATATTTTCTTAGAAGACGAAATCCAGCTATAAACTTCTAGCTGGGACAGCTAAACCATTTTTTTCAGTGTAGGATCCTCGAAGCATAGTCTCCACTTTTCAATCCAATGAAATCTGTAACATTAAACTATAACTCTATCGATATAACATCATCTGGAATTCTTTCACTCACCATCATCCATCTAAAATCATAATAAACAACAAAAACTGGATAGATGTGTCTTCAATGGAGCTTCAATCTATAATTGGATGTGGATTTCAACTACACTCTAAATATTTGCAAGAATTTCCATACTAACTCATCTGAATCAACATCGGTACTTCCTGTTACAACTGGACCACTGAACAGAATCTGATTTCAAGGAGATCTGATTCCCGAACGTGTATAAAAATATTTTTGCACCACAATCTATCAATCTTGATACTATATATCAATACCATGAGCATGAACAACAAATCTTCATTAATGGTTTTCTTAATCTAGATGCAATCTGTAAGTAAATATGAATCTGAATTTTTCACTATCAATATTTGAAAGATTCTCAACCACTGTTTGAAAAATGTAGTGGGAACACCAATTCTGATAGTTAATAATACACTTTGATGTTTGTGCTTTCCCCATCTGTTTATTATCAGGGGAAAGATTTTTGTGTACATAATTTATCTGGATTAAAAGAGAATATAACATTCATTTAATTCCAAGAACAAGAATACTATCTTTAATCGTCGAATTTTCTTTCCAGGCTGACTCATTCTGCAGTCATCGGACCTCATACTTTTCCCTAAAGTGGGGCTAACGAGGGGTTCACAACTCGATTGATGGAGTGTACACTGTACACTGACTTTAATTGATTTCAGTGACTTCACGTGAATTCAAGTTACTTCACGCCAGTGACTTCAGCGAAGGTGTACACCTGACTTCATGAGTTGTTAACTCTTCGAGGGCTAATATAAACAAAGATCATCGTTGATATACTGTAACGAAAAGAAAGAAGGAATACATATTCACAGTAAAAATATGGTATATTTGCACTATAGTAGATCCTACGTAACACGTGTACGTAGGTCGCAAAATTGATATGATTTAAACTAAAATTACTTTGATTGTATACTAATACCTCAACAGCCATCTGTACGCATTCTAGGAAATCATAGGTCATCTAAATCGTCATCTAAGAATCTAAAACCATCTGTAACTCATATTCTAACTTCCATCATCTAAAACTTATGTGATCTACCATCGTCAATCTAAAGATTCTAAAGTCAAGCAAAAGAATCATCCACGAATCTTGAATGATTTATTCTTTTTAATCCCGGACAACCATCTGAGGACTCTATAAACTTCTAATCTACGTTGAAGTCCTAGAAAAAATACTAATTTGATGAACTTGTTGTCTCTTGTAGAAAATAATGGAGGAACGACGAAGGATCCGGACAAAAGCGAGGTGAAAGGTACGAACGATCCTACGCCAGTGGAAGACCACCAGGGAGCCGCCACGCCCCCAGCTAGCCACACTTACTCTCACAGCCGCGTACATGCAGAAATGATTTTAACGCACCAAGAAGGTGGTAGGCCAGCAGGATGTGTATGCACGCGAGAAGAAGACACGGGCCTCAATGGCGCAATGGCGGTCGAATTATGCGGCAGCATGCGCGCACGTTCTTCGCATATACTCCTCCGTCCTCCTCCTTTCCTCGACGAGGAGAGTGTCGACAGCATAATCGCCGGTTCTGCTCCGGAGGGCTTCGCACGAACTACTACGCCCACGCGACCACTACACAACTCCTGGGGCACTCAATCCCACGAATCCTTCAAATTTTGATAACTAGGTAGGGACAGGATAGGTATTCTCAAAACTCGGCTCTGTTGTGACAATAAAGTGGTACTTAGGACAGAAATTGGTTCAGTTCCTTGAGAAAGAAGGAGTAACCTTTTCAATTTCAAAGGGTCCTGGGTTTTCGAGTGGAATTAGTCCTTGAACACAACTAGTACATTGAGCATTGAGATTTTTTTCATCTGTCAAAGTTTTTGGTTGAATCCATAAGGTTTCGAGACCCTGTCTCCAAGATAGTACTACTTCATCCCTATTTTGTTTGTGCTGTCAATCTGTGATGTTAGAACATTAGGGATCATTCACAAAATGCGTATCACGCAAGGGGGATTTATTGTAATGTATCAAGAAATAAATTGTTTTATACAATCGGTGTAACCACGAAATTGGAGAAGATTTTTAGAATGACGTTTAGATTTTGTAAAGTTTAAAAATTTCTGGTTGTTTCACGCTTTTTGTCAAAATTTTTGTTGAATCAACTAAAATTTAGTAGAAATGTATGATCGGTACTCAATTTTTGCTTTAAAATAGCTGAATTTTTGTTAAAGTAACCAACGAAAAAATGACAAGAGATTTTTTCAGTGTAAGTCAAAAACCATACAGAAAGTAACAAACGTGTAATTTTTGTTGCTGGTGATTTTCAAGTAGATAGAGTTGTTTTGAAAGTGTTTTGAATCGAAACAAAATAAAAGATGGGTATACGTGAATTTACATGGTAATCATAGCTATACCTACCTTGAAAAAATACGCAAAAACTTTGTCATCAATTTTGCGCATAGGAAATTCTATACATATAATGTATTTTTCTAATTATTCAAAAGCACCTCCGAAATTGATTTCTTAATTCAATATCTTTTTGAAAAAATACAAAAATTTCATTTTTGAGAATTTCTAATTTAAATATTTCTAAACTGAAACATCATCATGTGAATACAGGTAGAGAGGATTTTTTGACAGACTAAACGAAATAATATGATGAATACTGGGTCACTGTAAAGAATAGGTCTTTTTAATTATTTGACAAATCGGCGAAGCAATTCGTTTCAAACAAATAATTTGTATGGTTTCGTAGCCCCGGACAGAAACCCTAATGATTTTGGTCGGGTGTTCGTCCGTCAACCTTTTTCCCCGGGAGAGGAACTGAGGATAGGGGTAGTAGGCAAAGTGAGGATAGTATAGTAGTAGGAGAAGTGAGGATGTAGTTAGTAGGGGAAGTCAAGATAGGGTAAGTAGGGAAAGGTTATGTGACATGAATTAAAGGAGTAAAAGTGAATGAAGAAGAAGTAGGGGGAGTGAGAAGAAGTGATAAGAGGAGGACTGGGGAAGCATGGGAGGGGCAGCGAGGGTAGGAGGAGTAGGGTTTGTAAGGGGAAGTTATGGGGAGGGCAAGTAACCGAAGTGAGGAGATGCGAGGGGGGGAGGCAGAAGTAGGAGAAGTGAGGAGAGAAAAATGTCGGGAAAGATAGGGGAAGTGATATAAAGGTTCTTAAGGAAGGGTAAGTGATAATATCTATCTATAATAATAAAGAAATAAATTAGGGGAAGTGGGGAAGGGGAAGGAAGAGGAAGGGAATTATGGGAGGGGGATGTAGGTAAAAGAATTGGGAGTAGGGCGAGTCGGGGAGAGAAAGTATTGCAGGGGCAGATTTAAACGAATTAATTGACGTCTTAATAGGCTACGAACAGAATAGGCAAACCAGGAATTGAGTTGATTTTTCTCAAAATGTTCTAATAATTATTAGTTGGAAAAATGTTCAGGGATAAATGTAAATGTTTAGTTAATAATAAAATGTTTTGCTAAATGTTGGGAGGAATTTGATTCCTTGATTTGCAAATCATCACCTATTTTCATTGTATCTTATTACTGTCTAAAGGAAAGAAACTTATTCATCTTTTCCTTTATTAATTTTATTATCAGCAACACTAATTTTACCCAAAAATCAGGATAATCAGTTTGACAGTTGAAATCTGCATTAGTGATAACTCAGTGAAGGATGTATTAGACATTTACGGTGGTATACATCTCGTTCATCAAGGTGGGTGATAGTGGCAGGGAAACGCCGAGGGCCAGGGAATATTTTCTTCCGAACCACGGACCCCGTAATTAGACGGACGCTTCGTGGGTGAGTAAACTAGCAGTAAATCAGAGCCCGCTCGCGTGATGACAGCCCCAAGAGAGAAACCTCATCTTCGAGACTCCGCGCGGAACTTCATTATTAGTCGTGGCGCCACCTACCTGAATGAAATTTACTTTTTTGTCGTCAAAAACATGTTTTAAAAAGTTCCTTATCCAGAAAGAAATTTAACTAAAAAAAAAATATGTATATATATATATATATATATAATAAGCATTCCAACTAATGTTCAATGTCCGCATGATAATGCCCGTTTTAAAAAATCTGGCCCAAACATTCAAGTTATGTAAATGAATGGAGTTAAGTACTTTTTAATATGGTGATTTTCGATTCAAATTTTAAGTATATCTTCTAGTCTAGTCTTCAATCTTCTGTCTTTTGAAGACAAATATTATATATTATACTATTGTACAGTTTTTTCTTCGATTTCTATCTGGACTATTTAGCAATTTATTACTGATAAACAAATATCATTATTATTAATCTGAGCCGTTTTCTGCACTAACAACTCAAGTTGACTTAAGTTGTGTTCGCGGAGAACGGCTTTTCGGATTTTCCCACCTATAAAATGCATGTTCCCATGACTTTTCTCGATTTTCTTTTAACTTTCATATTTTTAGTAAATATCATAAGCATGCGCGCACGGTCAGGCGCTCAGTTCGTACGGCTGGGAACGTGTCGCAAAATTAGCCATTTGAAGAGTACGATTTGTTTGTCTTTGAACAAATTCCTCAAATGAATTCGCTGTTAATCTGAATTAATGAAGATTAATGTGAAAGAACATACAGATAATATTTAAAATGGTCATCAACAATTTATTTAAGCAAGTAATCCTATTTATCATTTCCTTTTAGACAAGAATTATTTTTCACTATGTTTTACAAATCTATACTCTACAATAATTATGACCAACCCCACAGTACAGTTATTCTGATGTTATTGGGGCTTCCCTGATCCCTAAGGCCCCAATAAACTTTCTAACGGCCCTGATTACCAACAATAAAACAATAACTTGGCTATTTATTACTTCCTTGTATCACCTACGCACAAAATGTTTCATTTTTTAAGAAAAATGTTATAATAATAGTATCTAATAAGTGTTCTCCGTATAAAAAAACAACTTAGAACTCTCTTCATGTAATTATTTATACAAACCTATGATAATGAATAAACTTTAATTTTTTTACAATTTTATACTAATTTTTTTTCATTTGAGTTTTCCCCGTTTGCATTTTTCCAACTTGAATTGTAGTTGCAGAGAACGACTCATTTCTATTTACAAATTCAATCATGATATGCGATTTAGAGCTATAAAGTGCAGTAAAATTTCAAATCTCGAAATATTCTCCAGAATATATATGGTCGATTCATCTAAATTCAATTGAATTAAAATTAATTCAGCTGAAGTAGAAAAAAATGTTGTTGAATAAAAGCGAAATGAAGGCTAATGTTATTCCTTTCAAAAATAAATTATCTCTTAATTGAAGAGAGTAGATTAAGACATTTTTCGGTAATTTAATATCACTGAAGTTAAAGTGAATTAAAATGCCTAGAAACTTAAAACAAATCTACCTAAATTAAGGCCGTCGCTATTAGTGCGTCCAGCTTTTTGGGACAAATAGCGAAAATCTTGCAAACTAGATTGGCGGAGCTGGAAATGGGGTAGAAGGTTTCTGTCTGGGCTATTATTCGTTACTGAATTCAAATGGAACTATACTCATGATAAATTGAATTCAAGTAAATTAAAATTTTTTTTAGTGAATTCGATCCAATTTTATGGAATTAAAGTGAATTCAATAATAGGATTTTACTGAGTTCTAAATAGTTCAAATGCATGAATGGAATTCAAATTAATTATAGGAAATTTGAGGGAATTCTAATGATTTCTGCGAAACTCAAATAAATTCTAATGAATTCTAAGGAACTCAGGTGTGAACTCAGTGTGAATTTAACGAAATGTCTACTATTGCCTAATTTTTCGTAAAACTAACCCATTTCCAGCTCATCCAGGACTAATATTACGGAAAAATCTATAATGCTAACCCCAGCGCTACTTATGTCTTAAGGAAAATTGCATAATATTCTAGATTTTATTTATCAAATAATAATTTATAAAATGAAGTAATTTCTATCATTTTAAAAAAGTGTTATGGAAAAACTAAAGACCATGCACATAAATTCAATGTAAATTCTGATGGAAATTCATAATGATAGTTTAATGCAATAACAGAGTTGTAGACAATTCAAATGTGAATTGAAATGAATTCAAAAAAGCAAAGTGCTTTGTAAAACTTAAGTAAATTTCGGTTAACTCAACTGCATTTAATTAAAATAAATAAATTTAGGTCGTTTCAATGCATCCCGCAATTTATAAATAAGTATTTTTTTGTTTTGCAAAAAATTGATGTTTATAGGTGGCGCAAACCCTATGAAGGTTAACACATATTTCCCATCAGAAAATAGACGTTTTTGTAGATTTTTTACAGAATCATGAATATTAGGCATATCGAGATGACCTTTAAGATTTCTCTTCACAATTAGCCATTAAATACAAATCAATAAAGTTTACTTTTTGAATTTGATCCTCACAAGCCTGTTTTATAGCGTCCCAAGAAACATATAAGTGAAAAATATGTTTTTTGCCAGTATTTGGCGCTAATTCTTATTTTTTGCGGTTTGTTTTAGTACAAATTGTTTGTAATACATAAAATATTACTTTTTACTGATAATCGCAGATGTCACAAAAAGTTTTTTTACATTTTATTATTGTTTCTTCTGAATTTTTCAACTTTTCACTAGGAGCGAGAAAAAACTTAATTACACTTAGGAAAAATAATTGTTTAAACAATGCATGATTATTTATAATGATCTTCTTTTGGAATAATGCTAAAAAGTTGCGGTTTTTTCTCAAATTTTCTACTTTTCTTTGACTTTTTAGTTATAAACAAATAATTAATATACATCAAAACTTAAAAATTATTCATGCACCTCTAATTTCACAAAAGACTTTATAGCAAATAATCATTTGATTGAGACTTTTTATTTAATTTTTTTATATATATGTACACTATCATCGATTAGTACTTGCTTTCTTCCGGAAATGGGAAAGGGGGAGCTGATAGTAAAAGCTTTGCAGTTCAAAATTTTTATTCTAGACTCTGGAATAAACTTCGTGTTGTAACTCAAAACAAAATTTGTACACATTATTTACTGACCCACCCCTCCCTGCACCTACTCGTAATTATTCCATCCTTTTTTTATCTCTACTATAACATAGCCTTTACATTGAATTAATATTTTTCAAACATCAGCAAAAGGGTGAAAATACCTCATTCAAAAAAAAATGTCCTACTATATAAAAAATAATTCTCTTTGATGTTTATTTATTATTTGCTTGTAACTAAAAAGCCAAAGAAAAGTTGAAAATTTCAGAAGAAAACGCAACTTTTCTAGCATTACTCTAAGAGAAGATACTTATAAACAGTAATAAATTGTTCAAACAATTTTGTTTATTAACTTTGATTAATTATGACCCTACACTAAGTGAAATGTTGAAAAAAGGTTTGAAATTTTAGAAAAAACTGAAACTTTCGAGCATTATTCTAAGAGAAAATTGATATAAACAATGTTAAATTGTTTGAAAAATTCTTTTAAATATTTTCTTACTAGAAAAAAGTAATATTTTATGTATTACAAATAATAAATAAGCCACAACAAAAATTAAAATTAGCGCCAAAAAATCGCAAATCCAATTTTTCACTTATAGTGGAGGCAGCGTAGACCAAAAAAGTATATTATCTTACATTGGTCTGAAAAAGCTCGGATTTGAATAATTTTTTTTCTGAAATGTTCCAAATTGGAAGTACTAAAAGGTTTATAGTTTAAAAATTCCCGCTCGGTGTTTTTAGGACCCTAGAAAACAGGGCCATGGGGATGATATTTCAAAAGGAATTTCGAATTGTATTCTATGGCTAATTGTCAAGAGAAATTTTGAAGAACGACCCGATATGCCTAATATTGACGATTTTGTAAAACATTGAAAAAAAGTATTTTTTCTTATGAGGAATACGTATTAAACTTCACCGGGTTCGCGCAACCTCTAAATATCATTTTTTTCAACAAAAAAACACGTATTATTTTTTTTTATCCGAACAAAATTAGGGGGGGGGGCAAGAACAATAATTTTGGACCACCCTGATCCTAATAGGCACTGCCTAAAATTGAGCGGTTGGGTGCAAGAACGGCCTACTTGCATTTTCCGTAAGGTCGTAAGTCGAGTCCAGTCTAGTCACGTGACTAAGCTGCTCGCGAGATAAAACAGTGCGATACTCCATGACAGCCGAATGGAAATTCGGAATGTCCGAAATCCTACTTCGTGTTCGTAAACACAAAAGTTGGGTTAGGAGAAGAGTCAAGTGTTGGAACATCGTGAAAGTTTATGAATGTTTATGAATGTTTATGATGGTGAAAAATAATACAACGGTAGAATTATGCATTGTATTTTAAGAGTGGTTAAAGGCACAAGAGTGTTAGGATACT
>CAKNYM010047831.1:73624-92371 GCA_932195095.1 Andricus curvator
AGTATCCTAACACTCTTGTGCCTTTAACCACTCTTAAAATACAATGCCAAATTCTACCGTTGTATTATTTTTCACCATCATAAACATTCATAAACATTCATAAACTTTCACGATGTTCCAACACTTGACTCTTCTCCTAACCCAACTTTTGTGTTTATGAACACGAAGTAGGATTTCGGACATTCCGAATTTCCATTCGGCTGTCATGGTGTATCGCACTGTTTTATCTCGCGAGCAGCTTAGTCACGTGACTAGACTGGACTCGACTTACGACCTTACGGAAAATGCAAGTAGGCCGTTCTTGCACCCAACCGCTCAATTGAACTTTAAATGCTCACATCATCAGAGTTTGAGTAAATTAACCAAATTCATAACGAAACGAATTTTTTTGAATTCACATATGAATTCAAGTGAATTTTTTAATTATAGTAACTTAGAATTGTCATAAATTCCCAATAAGAAAGATTGATCATAAATATTTTCGAAAATAAATATTCTACAGAATAAGTGCTTTACTATAAATTAATTATTATTGATGTTTGAATTTGAAATCTTCCTTATCGATATTACTGTATTGTGAATAGAAATATGAGAAATATAAAGATAGGAATCGTTTCGGAAATTATTTTCGGTATATGTGGAAAAGCGTGAAAATATTTATTTTAAGCGTGACTTGCGTTCGCACATTCTGACAGTACAATAGATAACCGTACATTACTAAACTGTCATAGGAATGTACAATATTGCCAGCAGTCTGTCACATTCGATTCGGTCAGAACAAGCGATACGCGCCCAGCGACCCCATGAATTCTCCAGTTTTATTACATACCCTATGGTTGCCCCGCACTTATATCAGACAATAAACTACGAACGTTCGAGATTTGTGACCACGTATTAATCTTTACGTATTTATGGAATACCAGAGACTTGGAGATAGAAACGATTCTTCTATTACCTCTGATTTCCAATCCACTATTCAATAATTTCGTTTCCCCTTACAGGAATAACAACGATAACATTTTTTACAATAAAAAAAAAATTGTTATCTTTAAGTGTCTTTTCTCTTTCCCTGAATGAAAATGCGAAAGATTTTTAATTGTTTTCTGTGAAATAAGAGTCAAATTTTCTTTTAAGGAGTGTTTGCTTCAGTATCGCTCGGAAGTTTTGATACAAATAATATTTATTTATAAGGTGTTCATTTTCTGTATTTTGTTGAGTCGATTGAAAAACACTTTCAAAACTTTACTTGTAAATTTTTTTGGATATTTATGTAACTGATCATATATTTTATAGGTGAAAATCAACAATATCCTATCCTGAGAAAACAACTGCCTTCCATTCCCCAGAAAAAAATTTAATAATATAATCTGATATTGAGTGACACATTCTACAATATGTATCTTGTGAAGTAGTTATTTAGAATTTACGTGGTAGGAAAGAACATTTGTTTGAATATGCGAAAATGGCACTCGATCACAAACTACATTTTCCGAATGTTTCAGAAAATTTTCAGAAAAGGTATTAAATTTTTGTAAAATTTGACTCCCCCCCGTTTTTGTCAAATGTCCACGTTTTGAGACCTTCTGAACCTAAAAAACAGGGTTTCGCAATTTTTTCTTCCGTGTGTCTCTATGTGCGGCTGCATGTGTGTCTGTGTGTCTGTAGGTTTTTAGTCTGTTAGCAGGATAACTTTCAAAAGAATTGATAGATTGGATTGGCCTTTTGTTTACTCTTTGAGTGTCCTAAACTGAAGGTTAAGTTCGTTAGGCCATCCATTTTGGATGGAAATTCAAAAAGTTAGAGCATGTTCAGAAATTTTGAAACCATTTTTTTAAGATTAAAAAATGTTATGTACGGTTGTTCATAGTACTTATGAAACCGAACAATTTATCCTCATGACTTTTTTCGATAAAAAGAAAATCATCAGAGTTATAACATTTACAAATTTTTTTAAATCAATCGAAAATGCAAATTTTAAGTCAAACAACGTATGATATGAAAAAACGTCAGGAAAAGAAAAACGTTGCTTTTTGAAAGCCCTACAAGATTATCGTAACAACTTTCTGAATTTTCTTGACAAATCGAAAATTCAATTTTGCGTTCAAACTATGCAAGATACAAAAAAAGATTGTGAAACAAAAATTGTGCTCCTAGAAAATACTTACAAATTTTTTATTAATCGCTTTTTGATAGAACGCATAGTTTTGGTTTTATTCGTAAAAACCAATATTAAAAATAAAAGAACTGAATTTTTCGACAAATGACATAAGCTGCGAAAAAAATAAATGGATAAAAGATGTTCACCCAAAAAAGCTACAAATTTTTTATTGATCATTTTTTGTTAGGATGCGTAGTTTTTGTTTTGATCTTCAAAAATAACATTGAAGATAAAAAAATCAATTTTTTGGAAATACAACACAATCTACGAAAAAAATAAATGAACAAAAATTGTGCACCTAAAACAAATCTACAATTTTTTTTAATCACTTTTAGGTAGGTCGCGTAGTTTTTATTTTAATCGTAAAAAATAATATTAAAAATAAAAATGAAAAATTTGTGGAAAAACGACAAAAGGTACGAAAGAAAAATTGATAGACAAACGTTGTTCACACAAAAAAGAAATAAAAATTTGTTATCAATCATTTTTTCATAGGACGCGTAATTTTTGCTTTAAGCGTAATAAAATAAAATTAAAAAAATAAATTTTTGGGCAAAAGACACAATTACCAATACAAAAATTAAATTTTTTGAAAAACAATACAAGGTATGGGAAAAAATTAACAAAATTTGTTCACTCAAAAAAGTAAATTATTTTTTGATACGATGCGTATTTTTTGTTTAAATCGTAAAAAATCACCTTGAAAATGAACAAATTAGGTTTTTGGAAAAACGACATGAAGTGCAATGAAATGTTAATTAACAAAATTGTTTTTTTAATAGGATGCACACTTTTTTAAATTTATTGAAGTGATATATTTTTGAGGGTAGCTGAGAATAAAATATAATGCAAAATAAGAAACAAATGTTAAAGTAATCATGAAAAATAAAATTTGTATATTATTTTGCAATATCTGAATAAGCAGTCCCAGATCGAGGTACAGGAATAAATATAATATACATGTGATATAATGGAGTTGATCTTAATGTAGAAAAGTTCGCCCTTTGGACAAAACCGAGTGCGAAGCACGAGATGCGTGATGAGAATATGTCGTTAAAACCAAAGGAGCTTTAACGAAGAGAATTCACAATCACCAAATTACAGTTGTCGATGCTTGACCTTCAATTTTAAAAGGTATGTGCACAAATGTGGGGGAAGCACAAAGACATAAATATATTATCGAGCGCGAAGCGCGAGATTCAACAGACGCGCCCTAGGTTAATATTGCAGAATTGCGGTTTTTGCCTTCTTATCGAAAGTGGACGCCTTTCCCTAACCTGAGGAGTACGATGGGCACGCTCCAGATTGCAATAACTAGTTACTTATAGTTGAATTAAATGTTTCAACTATACGATATGCAAAGAGGGTCAGGATTTATATATTTAAAGCAATTATATCTCATTCTAATTCCTTCGTGTAACTTATTGAGAAAAATATAAAAACATGTCTCGCTTTAGTAGTAGTTTTTCTGAGGAAAGAAATAGAAGAAAATAAATTAATAAAGATAAAGAAACAAACGTCAAAATAAGAAGTAATTAAATATAATTTTAATAAGACAAATGAGTCTATGGGGAGTAGCAAGAAATAACGCACATGTTATATACACGTTTCGTTGAAAACAGTTGGAACGCGGCATTATGGTAATCGCAGTCAAAGATTTCTGCTAACCATATGGTATCTCTTGGGTCAATAAGACCCACTCAAAAATACTAATAAAAGCTATAATAGAAATGGGATAATGCCTGGCAATAAACAATCCCTAATTATTTTGGGTCAGTTTTCTGAACTACACGAGTAGAAGGCCAATTTATACGTCATTTGCAGAAACAATATAATGTGGAGAAGTCTGGTCGAAACAACAGACTTTCGTCTATTTTTAACGAATTTAATATCGCTGACTTCTTTGGGAATGATGTAATTACAATTTTCATATTTCGATTGCTCTATTCGCAATTGGAGTAATGTGAAAGTTTCAATGCAAAAAGGAACTACAGTTACATTAACATTCATGGAAATTATTTAAAAAATTAAATTTATTTTTGTTGTATGAAATTCTCTTGGAGCCTAAAAATTTATTTTACAATATAAAAATGGTAGGAACATCAAAGAGAAGTGAAATTTCATATATCAAAAACATTGTTCTTTATTTATATTCAAATTTAATTACTAAAATTATTTTCTTACATTGTTTCTAATATGAAATTTTCTGCCTATGATATTTTAAAAAGTTTATAACATTTCAAATGTTTAGGATCATATTCAATTAAGCCATCGATCCAGGTTCTATAAATATTTTATTATGAAGCGAGGGTCGACCACTCCGATATTCCTGGTACACTCACAAAATATTCCCAGATATTCTTTATATTCTTTATACTCCCAAATATTCCGACGCATTCCTAAATATTCCCAAATATTCTGAAATATAATATTCCCCAATTCCCCGATTCCTTCCCATCCGTTCACCGATTGAATTCGTACAGCTTTTTGTCTGGTGCCTTTGCCCAGTGATCCCAACTTTGGCATGTAGAACTACTGCGCTTGCCTGGCGCAGCTGCCCTCACTGGCCGCTTTTGATGCGCGCAATTTAAACAGCGTATAATTAAAAATTATAAAAATTAAAATAAATTATTATTATAAATTTCACATTCATATAAGAAATTACGCAATTTGTGATTCAATTTGCGTATATTTATTCAATAATAGTTTATTTACAAAGATGCATTCTTAAAAAAATACATAAATTTGTAACAAAATAGTTGAATTTTCAACCATAAATATTTATTTTCTACTAAGAAGAAAAATTGAAAAAAAATCTAATACATTTCCAACTAAATAGTTTGAAGAATGGATATGATGTTAGTCCAAATTTTATTTTAATAATTTTAAGTTTATATTTGTTTCGTTCCTAAAAATTTTTAACTAAATAATTGAGTTTTTATATTAAGAAGATTGATTTTAACCAAAAATGTAATAGGTAAACTTGCATTTAAGGGAATTATTTTTGAATAAAAAAACTAATTTTCTACAAAACAGTTGAATTTTCAGTTCAAAAAATAAATTTTTAATTTAAAAATCTGAATTTCCAACTAAAATTATGAATCTTCAACAAAAAAATGAACTTTTAAGCAAGTAGTTCAACTTTCAAAGAAGGAGTTGAATTTTCAAAATAAAAAGATGAATTTTTAACGAAACATGTAATAGTTTATATTTCATAAAAAATGTTTATATTTAAAATAAACAACAGTTGGATTTTACAAAAAAAAAAAAAAAAAATTCAACAAAATACTTGAATCTTCAACTAAAATAGATTAATTTTCAACCAAACAGTTCCATTTTTAATACAAAAAATTGATTTCCTATAAAAAAGACAAATTTTTAATAAAATACATACATTTCCAACCGAATAGTTGAATTTTCTACCAAATTGTTGAATTTAAAAAAAAAATGGCGAATTTTCTACAAAACAGTAGAATTTTCAACAAAAAAGTTATTTTTCGAACATAGAGTTGAATTTACAACATCATAGGTAAGTTTTCAGTTAAAAAATTGTTTTAACCAAAAATAATTGATTTTCTATAAAAAAAGACGAATTTTCAACAAAATAACAAATAACCAAAAAAGGTGAAATTTTTACAGAAAGAGAAGAATTTTAAACCAAAACGATAAATATTCAACAAAATAGTTAAATTTTCAACCAAAATAAATTTGTGAGTCAAGGAAGAAAAAAATTAAAATCAAATTGTTGAATTTTCAAGCCAAAAAGACCAATTTTCAACGAAACAGTTACATTTTCAACCAAGAAGTAAACTTTTGAACAAAACAGTTAAATTTTCGACCAAATAAGTCACTTTCCATCCAAAAAATATCAATTCTTAACCAAAAACTTATAAGTAGATTTTTTTAATTTGTTTCTAGTAACTCAGTTCGCATTTAAGTGGAAAAACAAGAAAAAAGGGGGAATAGAGAAAAGACTGTGAAGCCTCCGATAAATAAATAGAAATTTTGATCATTTATAGACCAAAGAATAACACGTTGAATGTCTTGTGATATTAAACTGCAATTTGAGTATACAGGGTGTTTTTTTTAACTTGAGACAACGAAATATCTCAAAAAATACGCATCCTACGGAAAAAATGTTTGGAATAAAAACTTTTTTATTTTCCCGGGGGAAAAAATATTTGCTAAAATTTACCCCACCCCCACCCCCACAGGAGGAAGGGGTGGGGGTAACTTTGTAATTTCAAATAGCAACCCCAATTTTTTATCACAGATTCAGATTCTCCTTTACGAAATACGTAAGTTTTATTCGGAAAATTTGTTTCGATTCGCGATAGATGGCGCTGCAATTGCGAAAAATGAAATTGTTGACACTACTTTTAGCTCTACCCAGGAATAACGACGCGGACGTAGTAGTTGTCTATTCCCTTCGGGGTGCTTAATTTCGGTGAGTCCCCTTGCCTCTCACCACAGGGATGCTTGATTTCGATTAATTATTTTACAATAAGTGCTCAAAATGGTCTCCTCGCACTTCGATGCACTTTTCAATCCAAGCTTTGGAAGATTCCACACAACTGCGAATTGTGTCTGGTGATATTTGTGCACAAGCAGACCTGATTCGCTCGATCATGTTATCACGAGTTGTGGGCACTTCTTGATACACGCGATTCTTTAGATAACCCCACAAATAGAAATCCGGCGCCGTAAGATCTGGCGATCTGGCAGGCCAATTTACTGGACCTTCTCTACCGATCCATCGTCCATTGAATTCGCGATTGAGTACTTCCCTCGCGATTGCCGCATAATGTGCTGGACAACCGTCATGTTGAAACCACATGTTCTGTCGCACTTCCAAGCCTAGGTCTTCCAGCAATATTGGAAGTTGATTTTCTAAAAAGTTACGATATTTTCCACCGTTCAAATTTCCATCAATAAAATACGGACCGATAAGTTGTTCTCCAATTATTCCACACCAAACGTTCACGGACCATGGACGCTGATGCTCAACTTTACGCAACCAATGTGGATTTTCTACACTCCAATAATGCATGTTGTGCCGATTAATGTTACCATAGTTTGTGAAAGACGACTCGTCTGTGAAGAGTACTACAAAAAAGAAATTCGGGTTTCCTTGTATCTGCTGAACCGCCCATTAACAAAATGTCACTCGGTTCTGAAAATCACTGCCATGAAGTTCTTGATGCAGTGAAATATGATACGGATGATAATTATTACGTTTTAATACCTTCCAAACACTGGATAGAGACATTCCGGAATCGCGGCTTAGTTGTCGAGTACTAACATGAGGGTCATGAGTGACTGCAGCTAAAATTGCAATTTCATTATCAACTCCAGTAACTGTTACTTGACGCTTCCTTTTTTTCGGTTGTACACTTCCGTCAGTGATGAAGTTTCGGACAACCCGGTAAAAAGAAGCGCGTGAAGGAACACTTTCTGGAAAGCGTTGAGCATAAAGCGTGAGAGCATCATTGATATTCCTGCCACTTTCTCCATAAATGAGAATCATTTCAATCTTCTGTTGCTGAGATAGAATTTCCATTGTAAAAGTAATGAAGTAAGGTAATGAGGAAATACAACGACACCCAAACCAACTCAAACGAACGTGACCAACAACAATAACCCAAACGAAAGCAACCAACACACAAATCAAATGAACACAATCAACCTTCCTAATGAATAAACGTTAAGCACGGACAGACGCGGTTATCGCTCGGCCGGAATGACGTCCAGGATTGTAGACAGTGGAGACTCGATGATATGTAATGTCTGCATCCAAAATCGACTGTCGTCAACCCACTGCATTCGGGAATGGTTTTCGACAGTTTTATCACTTTTACTGTCCCGTTGCCAAAAGTTCAAGCACCCCGATGGATGGTGAGAGGCAAGGGGACTCACCGAAATTAAGCACCCCGAAGAGAATAGACAACTACTACGTCCGCGTCGTTATTCCTGGGTAGAGCTAAAAGTAGTATCAACAATTTCATTTTTCGCAATTGCAGCGCCATCTATCGCGAATCGAAACAAATTTTCCGAATAAAACTTACGTATTTCGTAAAGGAGAATCTGAATCTGTGATAAAAAATTGGGGTTGCCATTTGAAATTACAAAGTTACCCCCACCCACCGTATTTTTTGAGATATTTCGTTGTCTTAAGTTAAAAAAACACCCTGTATGTATATATATATACCTATATATATATATGTAGGGCCCGTTGCGGCGAACGGGTAGCTTCGGTTATCTTCGGTAACGTTCGTCGGTCGCTTGTAGCACCGAGCCGTGAGTGGGGACGCGGTAGACGAACTTATTGAAGTCAAATGTGAAGTTTGAATTTGGTGACGCTCAGAACGACGCTTTTATGCGTCTTAAGATTATTTTGACGAGTCAACCAGTTTTGAATCTGTACCGCGTGGGCGCAGAGACAGAGCTGCACACGGATGCGTCGAAGCATGGCTACGGCGCAATATTACTTCAAAGGAATAGCGAAGACAAGGCGTTGCACCCGGTGTACTATGCTAGTGGTAAGACGACACTGGCGGAAGAGAAGTACCCGAGCTATGAGCTCGAGGTACTTGCGATTGTAAAGGCGCTCAAGAAGTTTCGAATATATTTAAAAGCGATACCATTTAAGATTGTAACTGACTGCCGAGCGTTTACTCTTACTATGAATAAGCGAGACCTTTGTGTGCGTGTAGCGAGATGGGCGCTACAATTAGAAGAATTCGCGTATAGTATAGAGCATCGTCCAGGTAAAAGCATGGCACACGTTGATGCGCTTAGCCGCAACCCGCTGCCGACGTGCATGCTAATCGAAGAGATCAACGAGGGATTGACACCGAGATTGAAGAAGGCACAGCAGGAAGACGCAGAAACCAGAAGAATATTTGAGTTGGCTGAAACAGACGAAGTACGAGGTTACATTGTACGCGGAGGCGTACTGTTCCGAGACGACGAAGGCGATCTACGACTTGTGGTTCCGAAGGGGATGCAGACTCAAATTATTCGAATTGCGCATGAGAGAGGTCATTTCTCAGTGAGCAAAACGGAGGCTCTTGTGAAGAAAGACTATTGGATGCCGAGTCTCCGTACCAAAGTCGAAAAGGTGATTCGCAACTGTGTTAGTTGCATACTAGCAGAAAAGAAGCAAGGACGACAAGAGGGATACCTAAATCCTATTGACAAGGGCGAAGTGCCCTTGGATACTTTCCATGTTGATCATTTGGGTCCTCTGGCGACGACAAGGAAAAGCTATCGACATATCTTTGTCGTGATTGACAGCTTTTCAAAGTTTACGTGGTTGTACGCAACCAAATCAACGACGACAGCTGAGGTGTTGGATCGACTCACGAAGCAAGCTGCTACGTTTGGAAATCCAAGAAGAATTGTGTCCGATCGTGGTACAGCCTTCACGTCGAACGATTTTGGGACTTACTGCAAGAACGAGGAGATTCAGCATGTGCTGATTACGACGGGAATTCCAAGAGCGAATGGACAAGTGGAGCGGGTGAATCGTACGCTCATCCCGCTGCTGACGAAGATGTCTGCGCCGAAGCCCGAAGAATGGTTTAAGTATTTGAGCACAGCTCAGTTGTACTTGAATACAACTCCTCATAGAAGCATCGGTATGTCACCATTCCGTTTGCTTTTCGGAGCCCATGCACGTGTTCGCGAAGATCCGAATATTCGCGAGCTAGTCGAAAACGAATGGATCAGTGCCTATGACGAAAACCGCGACGAGATGAGGCTCCAAGCCAAGGAAAGCATCATGAAGATTCAAGAAGAGAATCGGCGTGCTTTTAATAAGAAAAGAAAAGACGCTAATGTCTATCAAGAAGGTGACTTGGTAGCTATTCGGCGAACTCAGCAAGGGCCAGGTTTGAAATTCGCAGCCAAGTATTTCGGACCGTACGAAGTGACGAGAACCATGCGGAACGACAGATACATGGTTCGAAAACTCGGTGAACACGAAGGACCTTTGCAGACTTCATCGGCCGCTGATCACATGAAGTTGTGGTCACACGACGAAGATGGTAACGACTCCGGAGACGATCAGAGCGACGGCGACGATAAAGATCGAATTGACGATGAAGACATCCGAGGGCGAATGTCATCGCAGGAGGGCCGATTGTAGGGCCCGTTGCGGCGAACGGGTAGCTTCGGTTATCTTCGGTAACGTTCGTCGGTCGCTTGTAGCACCGAGCCGTGAGTGGGGACGCGGTAGAAGTTAGTCTGGTCTAGGTGTAGACGCTGAGACGTGAAGACGAATTTGTATTCTTAGATTTTAATAAATAGTTGTTTTGTTCTCTACTCAACTCTCTCTCTCTAAATTCTTTAAATCTGGAATCATAATATCCTTTCCTATAAAATCTTGGGGGCTCGTCCGGGATTTGAGAGAGTGCGCGCGTGTGTAGAAGCAAGTGTAACGTAGTGAGACGAACTGTGTTGAGGGAAAAAGTCCGGCAAGACGAACCGTGCTTTTTGCCCCCATAAAAACGACGGTGTGAAGCATTTTTGAAATGTGACGAAATAAAGAAGAAACGTGTTGAAGACGAAATAAAGGCGGCAAGACGGAATCGTGTGTGACTTTTCGCGTGTGAAAGACGACGTAGTTTTTGATTTAAGGATGAGCCGTCCCGGTTCTACTCTACTCGTTTGGGGTAGTTCAATGGACGAAGAACGAGCTTAAGGCCCTTGATGTCATTACACGTAAGGTCATGCATATGCATAAAAGCTTGCATATCAATTCGTCAGTTCCGCGATTATATATTTCACGCCGTCAAGGTGGACGCGGACTTCTGAATCTCCATTGTCTTCATAACCGGATTGTTCTAAGTACAGCTTACATCGTTGCGAATGGCAGAGATCCTCTCCTAAAGATGGTCAGGAACCACGAGATGATTGGCGAAGGAGCGTTCCTTTACAAAGCCGCGGAGCAAGCGGCCGAGACCCTTGGCCTGAATTTTAACATCAGAAGTGAGGAAAGTGCATTACGTCATCTAGATGCTTCACTTCTAAAAACCAAAGTGAAGAAAGCAGAGGTTGCAAATTTTCACCAAGAGCTACTCGACAAGAAAATGCACGGAAACTTTCACAGAAATGTAGAAAAACAGTCCTTGTCGAAGGAGCAAACTTTTGCTTTCCTCAAATCATCAGGGCTTAATTCAGGTACAGAGGGTTTTATTTTCGCATGCCAGGACGGTGTCATTTCCACCTTAGCATACCGTGAGCGCATTTTATGTCAAGAAGTTCCCAGTGATAGGTGCAGAGCGTGTCATGCACACGCTGAGTACCTAGAACACATACTATCAGGGTGTCCGACCCACGCGGGAACGACGTATATCTATAGACATAATGCGGCCCTAAGAGTGCTTTATTACCATCTTTGTCGCTCTTACGGTGTTGGCCGCGACCCTGCCCTGCCGAACGCTCCAAAAGAGATAGAGTCGATTGTCCGAAACGAGAAGTGCCAAATTTTCTGGAACTACGATTTTCGGGCAGCAGTCTCCGTTGCGCACTCGAGGCCTGACATTGTTCTCCAAGACTTCGAGAAACGAACTATATTCTTGATCGAATTCTCGGCTCCGTCCGAATACAACATCACTGCAAAGGAGAAAGAAAAAGAGGAGAGGTATCAAGACCTTAAAAGAGAGCTACAACGACTGTACCCAAAATATTCGGTACAAGTAATTGTCCTTGTGATAGGTGCTCTCGGAGGTGCGAAACTATCACTGGTTCGTAACCTTAAAGCAATACCCGCGTGCCAAAAATATGCCAAGGCACCTGCGAGATGGATGCAGAAAGCTGTCATCCTTGGGTCGCTTCGTGTCCTCAAGACACGCGAGGGTTTCGCCGGCCTGTCGTTGTGATTTTGTCGTTGCCTATGACCACCCATCTCACGGTTGTGAGACGTCGCCATAGGTGTGATTTACCGCGGTGCTACTGGGGGCTATTGACATTTTGTCGGATGGCAGTTGCTCTTAGTGGGACCCTGCGGTGGTTGTTTAACTTTTTTTCAAAAAAAAAAATATATATATATATATATATATATATAATATTTTTAAATAATTGAAAAAGGGTCAAACAATCACTGCATACTCCCACTGGAGCAACTGCCATCTGAAAATAACACTAGCTCCCAGTAAAACCGCGGTAAATCACACTTATGATCACGTCTCACGACCGTGAGGTGCGTGGTCACAGGGCACGATGAAATCACAACGACAGGCCAAAGAAACCCTCGTGAGTCTTGAGGACACGAAGCGACCTAAGGATCACAGCTTTCTGCATCCATCTCGCAAGTGTCTTGGCATATTTTTGGCACACGGGTATACCTTAAAGTTACGAACCCATGATAGTTTCGCACCTCCAAGAGCATCACAAGGACAATTACTTTAACCGAAAATGTTGGGTACAGTTCATTACTCGAAGTCTCAAAGAACGATGTCAGGCCTCGAGCGTACAACGAAGACTGCTGTCCGAAAATCATAGTTCCAGAAAATTGAGCACTTCTTGTTTTGGACAATTGAATCTATCTCCTTCGGAGCTTTCGGTAGGGTAGGGTCGTCGCCGATACCGTAAGAGCGAAAAAGATGGTAATAAAGCACTCTTAGGGCTGCATTATGTCGGTAGAGAAATGTCGTTTCCGCGTTAGTGGAACGCCTGGATAGTATGTGTTCCAGATACTCGGCATGTGCGTTACACGCTCTGCGCCTATAGTTGCGAACTTCTTGACATAAAATGCGGTCACGGTATACTAAGGTCGAAATGACACCGTCCTGGTATTCGGAAATGAAACCCTTTATACCTGAATTAAGCCTTGACGATCTGTAGAAATCAAACGTTTGCTCCTTCAACAAGGACTATTTTTCTACATTTCTGTGAAAGTTTCCGTGCGTTATCTTGTCGAGTAGCTGTTGGTTGGATTTTTCAACCTCTGCTTCCTTCACTTCGGCTTTTAGAAGTGAAGCATCTAGATGGAGTAATGCACTTTCCTCACTCCTGATGTAAAATTTCAGGCTAAGGGTTTCGGCCGCCTGCTCCGCGGCTTTTTGAAGGAACGCTCCTTTGCCAATCATATTGTGTTTCCTGACCATGTTTAGGGGAGAATCTCTGCCATTCGCAATAATGTGAGCTGTACTTAGAACAATTCGGTTATGAAGACATTGGAGATTCAGAAGTCCGCGTCCACCTTGACGGCGCGGCGTGAGATGTATAATCGCGGAACGGGCGAATTGATATGCATGCTCTTCTACATATGCATGATCATACGCGTGGTGATATCAAGGGCCTTAAGCTTGTTCTTCGTCCACAAACGAATAGAGTAGAACCGAGATGGCAAACATATTTGCAGATACCTCGTTCAACGCCGACAGATTTAAAGACCAAATCTGTCGAAGAAGATGCTTGTATCTGCTTAGGAGAGACTCCTTCACTGATGTTACGTCCTGAATGCATCTTTCAGGCAGGCCCAGGTATGTATATCTCTCCAATGCCAAGATGTCTAAAAACACTTCTCTCCATAAACTCAGGATCCTTGGGAACGCCAACAATCTTTCCTTTCTTCAGATGAATCTTGGCACATTTGTCCAATCCAGAGCCCACACCAATCTCTCTTGTGTACTCCTTGAAGATATTTAAAGCACTCTGAAGTTTGCTTTTACCAGAAGCATAGATCTTCATGTCATCCATATAAAATACATCAGTGACATTACGCTCGGGATGATTAATATCGCCACAGAGGTATTCAAGAGAATTTCGTATTGCGAGAGATAGAGGCAAAAGTGTGATGCAAAAAAGCAGAGGGCTCATGGTTTCGCCCTGAAAGACACCCCTCTAGAAGGCGACGTTGTTTGTTGTCACACGATGATTTCCAGATGAGATAGTAACTCTAGTTTACCAAAGGGGCATTAATCTCTCTATGCATCTCACTATGTGTGGATGAACCTTCAAGCTTTCCAAAAAACAAATGATACGTCTATTAGAGGTTCAATCGAAAGCTTTCCGGTATTCAATCCAGGCCATTGACAGGACGCGGTGATGAGCTGATGCGTCTTCGCAGATGCACATGTCAATTAGTAGGTTCTCTCGGCAGCCTGCTACACCTTTTTTTCGTGCGACGTTATTCATACATCTCTCTCCACACAGGCTCAATCCTTCGAACAATCCTGTTGTTTAGAACAGCTGTCAAGATCTTATACAGTGTGTTCAAACAAGTTATTGGCCTGTAATTCTCTAGGTTTGACAAGTTGCCTTGTTTCGGTAGGAGTATAGTGCGTTCTGACCACAGCCACTGCGGAATGGGCGTTTCCAACTTTAAATATGAGTTGAATATGCGGGCCAGATGTTGGTGTGTAGAAGTAAACTTCTTCCATTAGAAGTTCTTGATACCATCTGGTCCTGCGGCGGAAAAGTTCTACGTACCCCTAAGTGCTTTTTTCACCTCTTCGGCAGTGATTTATGGACATTCCTCCTCAGATGTTACGAGGTTTTCGCAAAACTCCTTGAAGTGGATTATATTCTTAGTATCTTCTTTCAACTTCAGTGTTTTCGGGATCGTGTATACCTCTGTCCAGAAAGTCTCTACCTCGTTGGGCTTTGGCGGATTTTTGACAGAAGCAGAGATCGCTGAAGAGGCGGGATGAGTCAGCGAGAAACTGTTGATTCTCCCTGATCCATCGCTCCCTCTCCTGTATTGATTGTCATCAGCTTTGACTTGTTCATTGTGTCATTGTAGATCCTCAGTTCTTGGGCGAACTTTCGAACCCTTTCCGTGAACGGTCTACGATATGTTATGTAGTTAATCACACACTGAACACGTGCATTCTGTCTTGCCCATCGAATCTTCTTGTTCAGTTGGTGCAAACGTCTTTTGATCTTTTGATCCATCGTCGATTTTAGCCTTCGATTTAAATCAGTCAAAACTCTCGCAGCATCATAAACTGAACAATTGATGGTCCAGAGGTCGGACTACTCTAAGATGTCTTCACAAAGGGAGGCATCCATTTCAGTCAGATCTTGGGGCTTGGTAGGAACATGCATGTCAATGTTCCTCCTTGTCCTGAAAGTGCGATCATCTCTCAGAAGGTGCCTGCTTTCCATAGTTGGTCTTAATGTCGCTTCCTCATCGTTCTATACAGCTTCTTCAAGCAGCGGTCAAGGAAGTGCTCCGCGTACATATCAATTTTTCAAGAGGTAGGCACGTTGATTTCGCAATGACTGAATCGAAACGTGCTAAAACTCTGGGTGTTTCTGGCACCACAGAGTATGCATTTAGGGTGGCTCAAAAACACTATTTTTTAGAGGCCCCCCTTTTCATTCCAAATCCAAAAAAAGAAGTTCCCTAATTTTTATTTTATTTTTTTCATTTTAACAGGTGCCGGGTTTGACTTGAAGTTTCCCATGTAAAATTCATTGGGAAAAATCACTTTTTTGAGTTTTTGGAATAATTTTTTAGGGTTTGAGAAAATATAGAGGCTTATAGAGAATTGTCCAACGAAGAATTTCATGTATCAGATATATGGGTTTGACACCCCTAACCCACCCTCACGAATCCCTGAAAACTACCCTTAAAACCAAAAATGTCAATTCTTCATGAAATCGACCCTTTGAGCACTGTATTCTTGTATTTTTTCTTGCTTAAAATTATTTATATTGGTCTAGTGGAATATTGATCAACATTGGTTGATTAATTTTCAATTATTTAAACAAATGGAATTTGTTTAAATAACTTTGTTCAAAAATTCGTTTTTCCCCCTAAAAATGATTATTATTGGTGTAGTGGAATATTTATTAACACTGCTTCATTAATTTTCAATTATTTAAACAAATAGAATTTGTTTAAATAATTTTTTTCAATTTTTTTAAATAAAGACTATTACTGTTGTTCTAGTGGAATATTTATCAATATCAGTTAATTAATTTTTAATTATGTAAACAATTTTCGTTTGTTTGAAAAAGTTTTTTTCTAAAAATTCGTCGAACTGGCAGTTTACTTGATAAATAATGAAGGTAAGATGAAAATAAAAAATTAATTAATATACATAGAAAAAATATCGCCAACGGCGATACCACGCTGAAAACACCAGTTCTCGTAAGATCACTGAAGTTAAGCATTGTTGGGCGCAGTTAGTATTTGGATGGGTGACCGTTCAGGAATATGCGTGCTGTTGGCCCGTCGTGGGTGTGGTGGGCCCACATTGGTAGTAAATATCCACCTAGAAACACTACCCGAATCGGGTAGTGAGGCAATGAACTTTCGAGTTCGAACTGCTAATCAATGTATGTATATAGAAAAAAAACATTTTTTAGACAAATGGAATTTGTTAACATAATTAAAAATTAAATAACCAATTTTGTTAAATATTCCTCTAGACCAACAATAATATTTTTTAATTAAAAAAACACAAATTTTCAACAAAAAATTATTTAAACAAGTGGAATTTCTTTAAGCAATTAGAAATTAATCAAGCAATGTTGATGAATAATCCACTATAGAAATATTAATAATTTTTAATAAAGAAAGAATTTAAAAAATATCATTTAAACAAATTCCATTTGTTTAAATAATTGAAAATTAATTAACAAAGGTTGATAAATATTCCACTAGAAAAATATAAATAATTTTAAGTAAAAAAAGACGAGAATACAGTGCTCAAAAGGTCGATTTCATGAAGAATTGACACTTTTGGTTTTAAGGGTAGTTTTCAGGGACTCGTGTGGGTGGGTTAGGGGTGTCAAACCCATATGTCTGATACATGAAATTCTTCGTTGGATAATTCTCAACAAGTGCCGATACTTTCCCGGCACATTTTCCCAAGCCCCAGAAAATTATTCCAAAAACTCAAAAAAGTGATTTTTCGCCATGCATTTTACATGGGAAACTTCAAGTCAAAACTGGCACCTGTTAAAATCAAAATTTAAAAAAAATTAGGGAATTTCTTTTTTTGGATTTGGAATGAAATTGGAGGGGGGGGGTCATTGCCCTCTAGCATGAAACAAAATTTTCCATGCATTTTTGGACCACCTTAGACCGTGCATACGCGCTGTGACGCCTCAGCAGGGATAATGCCTGGCATCGTAGCAGCTTAAAAAGTCATCCTTGAGTTGATTCCTCCACTCAACGTGGGCGCTTCGCCGCGACGGTTCGGCGTCGTGTTTCCATTTAAATTATTTTCAGCACCCCGAACTCTAGAGTGATCGGTACTGTTTGCCGATCCATTGTCAGCTAGGGAAAGAGTTCCTTTTTCCTTGTAGAGCCCCGCATGCAAGGATAAGGCTGCATACTCTGAGAGGTCGCCCGGTATCCCAGAGTCACCGTTTAAGACACCTCATCCAGGTAGATGTTTTTACTTATTACAAGTTTAAAAATAGTTATTTCTGATCCGGATCAGCCGTGACAGATTCATATTTTATCCACATATATTCCCAATGGAAAAGAAAGACCCAATAGAAAAATGTTCTGTATTCGCGCGTCCATGTTAAAGTGACAGATAATCGCAAATTTCGCAAAATATTAGATATTTTCGACTATTCCAAGCTCAAAAATTGTTATTTCCTTGTGAGGACGAGTTTCCGTCGGTTTTTCTCAATTTTAGCTATTGTCCGCAAATGGAAAGACGTTTTAAAAATTTCTTTCTAACACCTCTTGATGGAACCTTTTGAATAGGGTGAGTTGAAAAAGCCCCCCCCCCCTCTTCGTTTTTGGGAAGAACTCACAGTCTTTCGTTGGGAACAGGAGTTTTTGGCGGTTTTGCTCAATTTTAGCTATTGTCCGCAAATGGAAAAATTATTTTTTTAACACCTTTCGATGGTACCTTCCGAATAGGGTGGGTTAAAAAAGTCACCCCCTCTTCGTTTTGGGAGAGAACTCACCATCTATCCTTGGCAGCACGAGTTTTCATGCAGTTTTTCCTAATTTGAACTATTGTCCGCGAGTGGAAAAATTATTTTAAAATTTGTTTCTAACACCTCTTGATGGTACCTTTCTAATAGGGTGGGTTAAAAAAGTCACCCCCTCTTCGTTTTGGGGAAGAACTCACCGTCTTTCCTTGTGAACAGGAATTTTCGGCGGTTTTGCTCAATTTTAGCTATTGTCCGCAAATGGAAAAATTATTTAAAAATTTGTTTCTAACACCTTTTGATGGTACCTTTCTAATAGGGTGGGTTGAAAAAGTCACCCCCTCTTCGTTTTGGGGAAGAACTCACCGTCTTTCCTTGGGAACAGGAGTTTTCGGCGGTTTTGCTCAATTTTAGCTATTGTCCGCAAATGGAAAAATTATTTTAAAATTTGTTTCTAACACCTCTTGATGGTACCTTTCTAATAGGGTGGGTTGCAAAAGTCACCCCCTCTTCGTTTTGGGGAAGAACTCACCGTCTTTACTTGGGAACAGGAGTTTTCGTCGGTTTTGCTCAATTTTAGCTATTGTCCGCAAATGGAAAAATTATTTTAAAATTTTTTTCTAACACCTCTTGATGGTACCTTTCTAATAGGGTGGGTTTAAAAGTCACCACCTCTTCGTTTTGGGAAAGAACTCACCGTCTTTCCTTGGGAACAGGAGTTTTCGGCGGTTTTG